>JBCFYV010005197.1:0-15385 GCA_039000515.1 Timema cristinae
AATGTCTTCAATATTACTTAAACCTTTTAAACGGTTTCCCTTTTTTTTGGTCGGGCTATAGGAAAGCACAATTTTCTCCTTTTAAAATTAAAGTCACAAAACACCCGCATTGTGTTTTGGGGGCCAATTGTATGCAGTAGCCAGATTTTTTTTTCCACCCCTTGGGGCCCTTTTTTACTTTCGCTTTTTCTCCCAACGATTCACACTTCATATGATACCACTGTTCCCCTGTTTGACCCTCTGGTGACTTTTTGGGAAAAAAAACGCCCTTAACATTAAAAAAAACGTCACATGTTTTTCACTTTTGACCGACGACCGCCATCTTATTTGCTCTCAGTGAATTGTTTTTGATCAACTAGAAGACTGGTGTTTTGTCTCAACATCGTAGCTGTAAACCCGTGTCTCATCACCAGTGATTATTTTTGTCATGATGTTTTCGCCTCATTTGTGCGATCCAAAAGTTCCTGACATCACAATGTGATTGGGTGTCTGACCGGATCAGCAGCCGTGGTACAAACTTTGCAGCATATTGACGCATTTCCCAATTTTTGGTCAGAATGTCATGACATCCATTGAAATGTTGCTTGCACTCGTCCACTTTTTCTTGAACAGTCAATCGAAGATTGAGCACACAGTTTACTCCGAACTTGGACCACACGAGTGTCTTCAGTTTACGCCGGGGAAACCGCCCTGAACGCAAATCGTCAGTTGACTGCCAACCACCATTGAATTACTTAGACCATTCATTAACACTGTGTATACCCTTTAAGCACTGATCACCATCAACTTTTTCATCATTTTCATGAATCTGCATAAACGTTTTCCCAAATTTGATGCAAAATTTGATGTGGTACTCATAAAACTCAGACATCTCGAAAATCACAACACACAGAAAAACAGATCATAAACAAAACAATTGCAGCGCAATGACAAATCACAATATAATAAAGAGCTGAACGGTAAATTAATTTGCTAGGTTTGCCGCAAAGCAACAACACCTTCCGCACATTGCTTCAACATCACATTGGTGTGCTTTTTTCAAAAGTTTTTGAAAATACCTCCGTTTTAACACTTAATTCATGTTTGCAGGACTGAATCTAAGAGTGAAGCGCCAAGAAAGATCAACACTGTTCTGGCATGCTCCAAGTTAATGTTTGCTTGCAACTGAAGCATTTTCAAGACACAATTTCAGTTTAAAATTTTTCCTAATTAACCCAAACAACTATAATTAGACATATTTTCTAAACTAGGATAATTATACATCTGACATCTTTACAACACTTAAATCTACTACGGGTTTGATGCTAGGGTTTAGACTAGTAAATCCCCACCACTCCTCATGCAGCAAAAAACTTAACTCAAGTTAAAGACTGCCTTGAGTAAAACAACCTGGAAAGTACCAAGTCAAGTTGATTATTAATTTACTATTTGGTCTTTATCAAAGCGCATTAAAACAGTGTGTAAACAAATAAAATTAAAATTTGACAATTTTCAAATTATTGTGTCTTTTGATGATTTTTAAATTAATTTTGTCTTATAAATAATTTTAAGAACATTTACATGTGAAATAGGATGTACCCAGTCTTATTAATTTTTATTTCTGGATTTAACACTATCTTCAACAAGTTTAACAAAGAAATGTTTCAAAATAAAACAATTTTCAATCTCCAAATGTATTTTTTTAAGTGATATTGACAATGATCAGTATATGTGCCATAAACAATTTACTATTTATCAATTCTCTTTGTTTTCAAATGTGTCATTCAAATAAAACCATATGAATTTACCTGTAGTTTGACTTTAAACCTTCATAACTTCAGGATAAAAAAAACCTATTGGTTTCAAAATTTGTACAATGAGTTTTGGTAGTTTTCTCTATAGCTAATATAAAATTGATGTAATTCTGACTTAACTTTTTCTTGTCATGTGTTTTGTTATTCACTTGCCCGGCACATATGCAATATTGTTCAGAATTGGTGATTACCAATAGGACCTAGTAACTTATTATATGTGTCAGACAACTTAAATTTACTTAAGGTAGAACACAGGGTTGCCATTAAGACTATTAATTAAATTTTTTAAATAAACTTATTTTGTTAATTTTTTACTCGTTTTTGTATAATGTTTAGATGAGAATAATTTGCACTGTTCCTTGCACAACAAATAAACTAAACTAATTTCCTTTCCAATTCCTACACTAATTTACACTACACTACATTTAGGTGCAAACATTCTTTATTTTTGTTACAGTTTCTTTTATTTTGCCGGTCATCGCTGCAGCTCCATCACTGCACACATCAATACATTTTTTCCAATCAATATGCTGGTGTTTACTGATGTAACTATCAAAAGACTGTAAAAACTTCTTCTCCAGTTGTGTTGGTCTCCAAAGGTGCACAGAGTAACAAATCTTCTTCAATAGATCTTCCGAAGAGGTATCTCATGAAAACAAGCAGTATTGAAACCCGGCGACATCTGTACTTTTGTCAAGTTGTATTGCAAACATCTCACTGTCTTTCAATCTACAAATTAATTCATCTTCAATATGGTCTGAAACCTTAAAGACTCGATCAGATATGATGTTGTTGGAACACTGGACTGCTGCAACTTTCTTCACTGCGTCTTCTCCAATTACGCAGCTGACGATTTCTGTCATTACATGGTTTTATTAAATTTTTTTGCAATCGCGTGTGGTTTACCACACGAGCAATTCTGTTATTTAGCAGGAATGATGCTTCTGTTGCGTTTTCATTATCTGTTTTTACATATCTGTGTAAAGCAGCTACACCAGTTTTATGGTTGGTTTCAAGGTGTCGTTTAAGCTTTGAAGGTGCCAAAGAGCTATTAAACAGAATTTTGTTGCAAAATAAAGCATTGTCCATCCAGATTTTCAGCAATTCCTACAGGAATAAATCCGAAGGACAAGTAGGATTCGTCATATTTCCTCTTTTTTGAAGCAGTTCTCTCCTGAGGTTCAGCCCTTTTCTTGGTTGATGTACTTTATCGATCTTGCCCAGGACAAGTGTCTTCCGTATTTACCTTTACCCTTAAAAAAATTTAACAAACATTAATAAAAACCCAAAACAACAAAAAAACCCTTTAATAATAAAAAACCCAAAAACCCTTAAATAACAAAAATTAAGAACCCTTTTTCATAAAAGGGTTTTTTGCCAACCAGTTATTGGCCAGACGTTTAACGATTGACTTTTGATAATAAAAAGGGGTAAAAATTTTTTTACAAAAAAACCCCAGCAACAGCTTCTTCTGAAATATTTCCAGTAGCTCTGCGGTGAACATGATACAACCTTTTGCCACTTGCGAGGCGCCCCGTTTTGACCCAAAATTGCCCCATTATCATAAACTGAAATAACAAATAAAAAAATAAAGGGGTTTAAAATTTTAGAAATAATTGCATTTTACAATTTAGGTAAAAAAAGAATAACTTTGATTAAAATTAATAATTATTTTAGAAAAAAAAAAAAAAAAACTTTAAAAAAGGGAACATTATTGCTTCGGGCCTATAATTCTTAAAACCCTACCTTTTCCCTTTCACAGAAGTAAAGAGGTGGGTTGGGGTTACAGCTCTACTCCCAAAATTTAATCAAAAACCTACCTGCGGAAAAATCAAAAAATTCCAGTTTAAAACCCAATAAGAATAACAACCCCTCAATTCCTTTTCTTTAAACCAAATACGCAATTTAAATTTTCCGTCGTAAAAAACTTTGCGTCTTGTCGCGGTAATTTATTTTGACGGGTGGGGGAAATCGAAAATTTTCCGGGCGCACGGCGTTTTGTCCGACGGGCCCGGGTCCCCACCACCGCCCGGGCTCATTTTGGGGTTTGTTTACTTTATATACGTACGGGCAGCGGGGGGACGGGGGGGGTTTTATGTTTGACGGGTTTTCTAAACGTTTTAGTTAATTCTCAGAGGGAAACCCCTTTTGGGCCCCTTCCATGGAATCCAGGATTCCGCAGAACACATTTTGGAAACCCCGCGCCCTAGAGGGTTCAATATGGGTTGAAAATAAAATTGAAGCCCCCGTCAATACATTTTCAATAATCCCCCCCAAAATCTAGCTATAAATTTACGGGGGACTACGCACTGTTGTTTCAAATAACAGTTGTTACACTTTTTTTGTGATAAGGGGGGCGTTTTTCCCACGTGTTTTTTTTTAAAAGCCATTATATCCAATAAAATGTGGCGTTTTTTGCCTTGGCTTTCAGTTTTTAAAAAAAAAAAACAAATAAAAAAAGGGAATTTAGACACGGGGCAAAAAAAATTGGTACAAAGGCTGAGAAACCCCTTTTTAAAACTCCCCGAACATTTGCTGAATTTTCCCTTTGGCGAGTCACAAACCCAGGGGTTTTAAAAAAATTTTCCTCTGAATGGATGAAGCGGGCTTTTGTAAATCTCTTGGAACAAATTTTTAACCCAAAATTTGGGAAAAAAAACAAGATACAGTGATGGCGTGCAGGGATCCCGGCAAGTCAGAGATTTTCCATTACATTGGTACCTAGTTTCCCGGGCCCAGGTTTTGGGAAAGGACTTTGTAGTACATGTGTGCAAATAAAATGGAGAAAATTTTCATTAGGGAAACGTGCGGGGGCAAAACGTATTTCCCCTTAGGAATTTTTTTCCCTAAAAAGGCCCTTTTTTTCCCTACAAAAAAATTCTATTATAAAGTAGGATATTGGTAGGAAAAAAAAACCTTTCATAGAGTAATTCTTACCGTGAAGGGAATATATAATTTGGGGCCTTTTGATAAAGAAATTCGGGGAAACATTTTGGGTGTTTTTAAATTTTTTATTTTTAAAAAAGAACATAATAAGGAAAAGGGAAACAAAAGTGGGTTATCCCTTTAAAATTTTAAGTAAATGTTAAGTATTATGCTGCAGTTGTCTCGTTTTTGGGAGTCAAGACCCGATGGGAGGAAGTTTTGGTAGTCCTATACTGAAAGAATATTTAAAAATCTCACTTGAGATCGGGGTTTTTTTAATTTTCGGGGAAAATTTAAAACGTCAGAAAGTCTAGGTAGGTTTTGACTTGAAAAAGGGGCCCCTTTTGGGAGGGGGGATGGGGGGGGTTTAATCAAAAGTTTTGGCAGGGAAAAAGGGGGGGACCTAAAAGTTGGGCAAAAAAGGAAGGTGAAGGGGGAACACGGGTTTTTTAGGGGAAAATGGAAATGAACCATGTCTTTTTGTTTAAAATTTTCCCATTTTTTGCTTCAAACCGGGTTTTTCGATTTTTTTCTTTTCTTTCAAACCCCTTTTTTGGGGGGTTTGGGGGGGAAATTTTTAAATTTTAAAAAACCCCTACTTTTGGGGTAAAAGCCCCGATTTTTTCGGGCTTTTTGAAAATATGCGCAGTTTAAAACCCAAAAATTTTTGGGGGCTGTTGGGGCCCTTCCCCAGAAAAATTTTTTAGTTTTTGTCTTGGGGGGGGGTAGTTCACTGGTTTTGTAAAGGTGCCGGGGGGATGTTTTGACTTAAAAAACTCTTTGAAACAATTTTTTTAAAGGATTTTGAAAAAAATAAAAATTTTTTAAAAAAAAACTTTTTTTAAAAAAAAATTTTAAAAACTACTCGGGGAAAAATTTTTTGGGGTATTTTTTTTTTTTGGGGGCCCCAAAAAAGAAAAGGGGGTTTGGGAAAAAGCAACCCAAAAAAAATTTCAGAACAATGGGAAAATTTCCCCCAACTGTAGGTGTTAAAAGGAAAACATTTTTCTGATAGTGGGGTTTTTGGGGGGTAGGCATGGGGAAAAATGAAAAACCCCCTATTTCCACTTGATATTTTTCAAAAAACATTTAATTTTTAAAAAAGTCCTTTTTTTCTTTAATTCTTTATTTTTTTTTTGTAGTAATATTATTTTCCTTAAGTTTAATTTTAAAAAAATTCAGAAAGCCACCCCCAAAGTTTATGAAAAATATAAAAAAAAACTTTTTTGGGGGAACTGTGCGCTTCACAGTGTTTTTGGGGACTGTGGTTTTTTTGACTATTATTTTGCATGCCCTTATTTTTGGGTTTTTGGGGGGGGAAAAGGGGGGGTTTTTTCCCCCCCAGGTAAGAGATGCACTGTTGCTTTTCGCACCCCCGGGGCGGGGGAAAAGTTTTTGGCGGAAGGAAAAATTTTTGGGGAAGTTAAAATTCTTTAGGAATTAAAAAAAAAATTTGGGGGGAAGTGAATTTTTAAGATGCGCGCGCACCCATTTGTAAAAACAAAAGTATGGGGGTTAAATTTTTAAAAAACCCGCCCCATTAAGTCTCGAAAAATGGGGGGTGTGTACTTATTTTACCGCGCGAGTTTTTTACTTTTTGGCTTTTTTTAAAAAAAATAGTTTTAATTTGCATGAAAAAAATTTAAATTTAAAAATTTTAAAAAGATAATTTTTAAATTTTTTTTAAAATTTTGTTAAAAAAATAAAAATTTAAAAAAATTTTTTAAAAAACCAAAAAAAAAATTACATACAAATTTTAAAAACCCTAAATTTTTTTGGAGTTTTTGGGGAAAAATCCATAAGAAAAATTTTTTTTTTCAATAATATTTACAAAATAGTAAATAATAATTAATCAAAAAAATTCTTTAAATTTTTTCAAAAATTTTAATTTATTAGCACATAAAAAATTTTCGCATTTTGTATAAAAAAAAAAACACGTGGGGGGAAATTTTTAAAACCCTAGAAACATGGGGGATAAATTTTATATAGGGGGAAAAACAGTGATCAGGGCGACAGCGTACCATGGGGGAAAAGGGAAAAAAACATATATCCCATTTTCTCTATACCCCCCAACATACGCGACTAAAAAGAGGTTTTTTTTTCTTTTTTTGTTGTTTTGGGCTTTTTTTTTTTTTTCGAGTTTTAAAAAAAGGGGGTTTTTAAAGCAAAAAACCCCTTGTTACTTTTGTGTTACAGTGATCGCGCGCATCTTAAAATTTCACTTTTCCATCATTTTTTCAAAACGCCCCAAAGAATTATAACTTAAAAAAAAAAAGCAAAAAAACAAAATATAAAAAAAAACCTTTTCTTTGGGTTGCGAATGTTGGTAGGGTTTTTTTCGCCCCCTTTCCTGATCACGGGTTTTAAAAATTTTTAATATTTATCCACATTTTTTATTTTCTACATTCACAACACGTGTTTTTTTTTTTCATACAAGTGCGAATTATAATTGGGCTAATAAATTTTTTTGGGGGGTTTTTATTTAAATTAAATTTTTTTAAAATTTAAATTTTTTAAATTTTACTAATTCGAAATTTAGGGGAAAAAATTTGTGCTTATAGATTTTTTTTAAAAATTTTTGCAAAAATTATAATTGAGGTTTTTTTATTTTTTATGTATTATTTATTGAAAAAATTTTTTTTTAAATTTATTTTTTTTTTATTTTATTATTGGGTTTAAATTTTTAAAAATTCCCCCATTAAAAAAATTTTTAATTTTTTATATAAAATTTTTTTAAAACTTTATTTTAAAATTTTATACTAACTGCCATTTTTAGGCTTTTTGGTCTTTGGACTTGGAGGAATAAAAACCCTTTTTTGGGGATCTAGACGAAGATTACATTTTTCGTAGTATTTTTTTTGTAAAAACTGAAAAAAATAAAATTTCCCCCGTTTTTTTTGAATAAAAAATTTTTCCAACAAAAAAAGGAAGGTAATTGATTTGTTCCCCACCCCCCTAATTGAAACAAATTTTTTGGGTGCTTGACATAAGTTATGTTTTTTTTAATTAATTTTTTTATTAATTTTTGGATTACAGTTAGGGGTAACAAATTTGGGGATTTTAAGCCAATAAAATAAAAATGCCGCCATTTAAATTTATTGAAAGTAAAAAATTTTATGATTTAATAGTTAAGCGCATATTTTTTGAGTGGTGGCAAATTAAACCAAACTTTTCTCCCCAAATTGCGCCTGCCCCCCCCTTTTTTTTTTGTAAAATTTGTGTTTTTGGGAAATATTTAAAAATTTTGGGGGTGGCGAAAAATATTTGCCCCCTTTTTTGGTTTTAATCCGGGGCCCCAAAAAGTCATTTTAATTAAAAATTTTGTTTAAATTTTTTATTTACTTTTTTGTAAAAAATTATTTTAAAAAAATTTTTTCTTATAATTTTTTTTTAAGTGCTCCAATTAATTGAGGTTAACTACCCGGGGTGTATTATTTAATAAAATTTTAAAAAAAAAAAATTTTTTTATAAAAAAAAAAAAAATACTAAATATTATTAAATTATTTTTTATTTTTTTAATGAGGGGCCCAAAAAAATAAAAACTTCTCCGCCTTAAAATTCCCCAAAAATTTCAAAAATTTTTTTTTTACTCAGCATGTGTTTTGGTTTTAAAAAACTTTTTACCATATTCCTAAAAAAGGGGGATAAAGTGTAGGAAGTGTTTAAATTTAAAAATTTTTTATTCGGGTTTCCCCCCCTTTCTATTTGATTTTTTTTTTTTTCGGTTCTTTTTTTAACAAAAAACAAAAACCCGGGCCCCCTTTCATCCCCTAGAAAAAGTTTTTAAAAGGAAAAATAAAGGAAAGTGTGACTATATATGTGTTGATTTTTAAAGAACAGATATTTTACATTTTAAAAACTTAAATTTTTAAAATTTTTTTCAATAAGAATAGCTTCAAAGTTTTAAAGGGGTGAACCCCCCAAAAAAGGGTAGTACTGACCCCTTTTAAAAAATTAAACCCCCTGGGATCAAAAAAAAAAAGCTTGAAATGTTTAAAAAGTTTTCTATTGTATGAAAGAAATTCATGGGGTATTGAAAATTTTTAAATTTTGCTGCTAAAAATTTATTTTGGAAAAAAAACTAGATGATTTTTTTTAAATAAAATTTTTCGGGAAAATGTTTTAAAAACCCCTTTTTACAATTCCCAGACTACATCAGGGGGCAGAGCACCTTTTCAAAAAGGGGAAAAAAAATTTTTTTAAAAAATTTTAAGAAGCACTATAAAAATTTGGGGAAAAACAAAATGTGTTTTCAGAAAACTTTCAAGGAAAAAAATTTTAAACCCCAATTTTTTCACCCCAAAAAACCAAGGGGAAAATTTTTAAAAGGGCTTTTTGCGCAAATTAAAAAAAGAAGAAAAGATTTCATTTTTAAAAGAATAGTTTTAAGCTTTAACTGTAAAAAATTTTTTTTAAAAAAGTAAGAAAAAAAAAATTTTGGGGTTTTAAAATTTTATAAAGTTCCTAAAATAAATTTTATTTTTATCCGTGTTTTTTTTTTTTAAAAAAATTTTTAAAAAAAAAGGGGTTAAAAAAAAAATTTTGGGGGAGCAGCCCCCCCAAAATAATTTTAATTTTCGAGCTCCCCACTGCTGGGGAACCTTATAAAACCCCATAGGATTAAAAACAAATTTTAAACCCTAAATTTTTTAAAAAATGTGTCGGCTTTCCCCTAAAAGAAAGACACACAGGAAAATGGAATAGAAAAAAACATTTTGGGGGTTTTTGGGGGGTTTTTGAAAATTATCAAAATTTGGATTTTTTTTATTACGGGAAAAGTATTTTTTTTTTAAGGGGGTCAAAGGAGAAAGTAAAAAGTGTTTTTTTACGTAAAGATAGAAAAAATAATACCCTTATTCTTTTTTAATTTTTTAAAAAAACACATTTTTATAAATTCTTAAAACCACTTTCCAACTAGGGGCCCCAATGACACTATGGAGTAAAATAATTAAAAAAATTTTAAAAAGCAAAAGAAAAGTAAATATTTTTTTGGGGCCCACTTTTGTCTTTTTTTTTTTTTTACAGCCCAAAAAATTGTCCCATTTATGAAAAAATTTAAAAATTTTTTTTTAACTTAAAATCAACTATAGTTAAAAAAATTTTTTCCTTTAAAGATTTTTTATTTGGGAAAGGCATTACTTGTTTTTTAACAAAATTTAACAACTAGATTTTTTAATTGAAGCATAAAATCCTTCCAAGCCCCCTTTTTTAAAAAGGCAAAAGTTTTTTAAAACCCTAAAAGCTTAAAGTTGAAAAAAAAAATTTTTTGTTTGTAAAACAATCAAAAACATTAACATTAAAATCCCATAAAACCCCCTTACATTATTTAAATTTTTTAAAAAGGGGGCCCCCCCTAAAAAAAATTTAATTTTAAAAGGGGGAAACCTAAATTTCAAAAAATTTTATAAAAAAATTTATTTTTAAAAATTTATTCCCTTTTTGGAATCAAAATCTTTTTTAAAATAAAAAGGGGTTATTCAACCCCCCCAAAATTTTCACTAACGAGTTTGAATTATTGGGGAAAAATTTTCGTTCCCCATTTTTTTCCCCTATATTTCTCAAAAACATTAAATTTCCTTTTGAGTACAAAAAGGGTTTTTGTGGTTTAACCCCCTTTAAGCGGGGGGCTTTGTAAAAAATTATTTTGGGGGAAATTTTTGGCCCCCATTTTTTAACCCAAGGGGGAAATTATTACCCTTTTTTTAAAAAATCCCTTTTTTTCTAAATCATTTTTACAAAAACCCTCTTTGTGTTAAAAAGGGGGGAAAATTTTGTCAATACATTTTCCCGGGGGGAAAATTGGTGTGAACATTTTGGGGGGGGTATTTGTTTTTCCCTAAGTAATTAGCCCTTTTTGAGATATGCCAGCCATACCCATTTTGTCACACTTTTTTAATGTTTTTATGCAGAATTTACAGTGAAATTTCCGTTATTTTCTTGTATGCAAGATACCCGGGAACATTTTTTTAAAAAATCAAAAGGGAAAAAACCAATAGGAAAAATAATCTTAATTTGTGATGAAAAAAAAAAAACTTTTTAAAAAATTTGTGTATATTTTTCATACCTTGCTCCTATTTAAAAAAACCATTCAGTTAAAAAACAAAAAAATGTTAGTAGTAAATAAGAAAATTTTTTTGGGGGGAAAAAAATATTTTTTTGTTTTCATGTAAAAAAATTATATCATGTAGCCCAAAACCCCTTTCCCCCGAAAGGTGACATCAATACTTTAAAAGGACTAGAATAGTTTTTACCCCTATTTTTTTTTGCCATAAGGGGTTAAAATTTTTATATTTAAAAGACAAAAAAAAGGTAGGTTTGTATGTGGTGTTTTTTGTATGCGATCCCCCGGGCCCAAAACTAGGGGACGCAGAGTTTTTAAAAATTTTTTAAAATGGGTTTGGGCAGAAGGGGGTCCGATTGCCCCCCGAAGCAGGATTTTTAGTTTTTTCCCAAATATCTTTTTAATTAGGGATATTTTAAACAATTTTTCGAATAAAATATTTTTTTTTTTAAAATTTTTGTTTAAAAGGGTACGGGCACCAGGAGGGAGGGGGGGGAGGATGTTTTTAAAAATTCTTATGCCAAAAAGGGGGGCACGACAACGAAAACCCCTTTTGAAAGGTTATTAATAAAAGAAAGCTTGCTAATTTTTAAAAATAGAGGATAGTTTTTTTCGTATAAAAATATTTTTTAAAAAAATTTCTTCCGAAAAATGAAAAATAATTTTATCTATACGTTGAGCCCTCTATGATTAATTACATTTCGAACGGATTTTTTAAATTTTTTTAACAAAAAAAAAAACCCCCCTTTTCCCGGTCAAGTGAAAAAGGCAGGATTCACAAAACAAACGGGCCCCCCAGACGAGCTGACCCCGGGCCCCCCTTTTTTGCAATAAACTTTTTTTTTTAAATTCTTTTGGGCCCCCCTTTTCCCCCTAATCGCACAAAATACAAAAATTTTAAAAAGTTTTTTTTTTTCACGTAATTTTTTTAAAAAACAGAAACCTTTTTAAATATTTTTTAAAAAAATTTTCCCCCATTTTAGTTTTAAATTTAATAACCCGTTTCCCCCCCCCCCCCCTTTTGGGGAAATTTTTAAATTTTTTTCCCCAAAGGGGAAATTTTTCCCGTTTTTAAATTTTTTTTAAACAAAATTAATGGGTTTTTTAAAAAAAAAAAAGGGATCCAAAAAAATTTTTATAGACCTGCATTTTGGGGGGCCCCGCGGTTTTTGGGGTATAGCCTTCCTCTTTTAAAATAGTCATGTTTTGTTAGGGCCACAATTTTTTTGGGGGTTTTTTTAAAGGTTTTTAAAAAGATTTTACCATTTAAAACACCTTTATAATTTTAAAATTAAACTTTTTAAACCTTGTCAAATTTTTACCCTCATTTTGATGAAAAAATATTTTAAAATTTTTTAACCCCTTCTTAAATAAATTGTTATTTCTAAATCTCCCCAAATTTTTCTCAGGGCTCCCTTAATAAAAAAAAGGGAGTTTAAAAACAAGCCCCTTTTTGGTTAACAAAAAAAAAAAATGTCCATGGGGGTTTTAATTTTTTTTTTGAAAAAGTGCAGTAAAAGTAAACTTATTTGTTGGCAGGTTTTTGGTACTTAAAAAGGGGGAGGGGAAAGGGGGGAGGGGGAAAATGTGCTACCTAAAACTTTTTAGGTGACCGAAACCCACGGGATTCATTTTTTTTTATCCCCTTCAAGTACATTGGAGGGTTAAAGTGAGGTTTTAAAAAAATGCTCATTTTTATTAAAATGTATCACGGGGTTTTTACCCCCAGCGTTCCCAATTTAAAAGGGGGGTAAACCTTTTTAAAAAAAGGGGGGCAAAATTTTTAAAAACCCCAGGGGCCCGTGGCCCCGTTTTTTCCTTTTTTTGTGGCCGGGGGTTTTTAAAATTTGGATTAATTGAAAAATTTAAATAAAATTTTTAAAAATTTTTTATTTCTTTTAAAATTTTTTCCCAAAATTTTTAAAATTTTTTTTTTTCCAATCTTTTGACTACCAAATTTTAATTTTTTTATTTTTCCATACGACCAAAAAAAACCCAAAATTTTTTGGGGGGGGATGTGAAGCTAATTATAATTAAGTTAAAGGGGAAAGGGGCGCTGTTTTAAAACCCCCCAAAATTTTTTTAAAAAAATTTTAAATTCGAAAAAAGGGGCCCATCTAATAACTAGTCCCCAAAAAAATTTTTAATTTTGAAAAATTTAAAAAAAGGAAAAAGGGTTTTTGGGGAGGAGAAAACGTTTTATCAAAACTTATTATATATTTATTATATATTAATCTTGGCCTTGGCGTGGGGGGAAATTTTTTTTTTAAAAGTGTTACCCCTTTAAAAAGGGGGTTTTATTTTAGCGCTGATACAGTAGGTTTAGTTGAGGTGGATTGGGGGTTTGGTGAAAAGGGGTTTTTTTCTTTTCCCTTTTTTTTGGGGGACGAAGCCCGTTTTCTCAGGGGGGGGGGGGGGGGGTTTTAGACAAGGGTTTTTTTCCCAAAAGTCCCAAAAGACCCCTTTCCAAAAAGGGCTATTATATTATTTTTTTAAAAATTTTTTTTCTTTTAAAAAATAGTAAAATTTTTCAAAAATTTTGTGAAGGGGGAAAAATTTTTTTGCCCGGGGATCAAAAGAAATTTTTCCCCAAAACTTAAAAATTTTTTTTTTAAAATAAAACCTTTGGAAAATTTTTAAATAATTTTTTGCTTTGACCAAAAGGGGGAAAACAAAAACAATGTTTTTTTAGGATTTTCCCTTTTTTTTTAACCACTAATAAAATTTATTATTAATGATTATTATTGTATTTACCGGGGGTCGGGTTTTTAAAAATTTTTTTTAAATTTTAAAAAAGGTAAAAATTTTGAGTTCTTCAAAAATTTTAAGTCATCTAAAAATCCCCCAAAAAAAACACCCTTTTTGAAGGGCCCCCCTTTCCCAAAACCCCCCGTCTAAAATTTTTTGGAAAACATATATTTCCCGAAAATTCGAAAGGGGGATGTTTACCCAAAAAGTTAATAATTTTTTAGTCTCAAATAATAATTGTGGGGGTTTTTTTTTTAAAAATAGTCACTAAATCAATACAAAAATAAATGAAAAAAAATTTAATACTTTTTTTGTCGAAAAGGGGGAAAAAATTTTTAAAAAACGTCAAAAATTTGGGGGTTTTTTATTTTTGAATCTAATTTTGGATTTTAATAATTATTTTTTTATAGCTAAGTTTTGGTTGTTATTTTATTTTTTAACATTTTTTTAAAACCCGGGTTTATAATTTTTTTTTCCCAAAAACCCTTTTATTTGGAAATTTTTTAAAATTTTTACACTAACTTTGGGGGTTTTTGCCCGTGTGCCCCCCCCCCCCAAGGGGGCCCGGGAAATTTTTAAACCAAAAGGGAAATTTTGGGGAAAAATTTAAACTTTTAGTAAAACCCCCTTTGTTTTTACAGGTAAAGGGTTTTAAAATTTTTTAAAAAGTGGGGCCCGAAAATCCTTGTTTTCATTAAATCCCCCCCTTTTTAAAAAAAAAAATTTAAATATTTAAAAAATTTTAATTTTAAAAATTTTTTTTGTAGTTTCACTTTCTGTTTTGGGAAAAAATTTTTTTTTTTTCAAGCTTTGAAATGTATCTGAAAAAATTTAATTTTGGGGGTCTGGGGGGAAATGAAGTTTATTAGTTTTTTTTGTTTTAAAAAAACCCCCAAAAAAATTCCCCACGGGGAAAAATTTTGGGTTTTTTCCCCCCCCACTTCCCCCCTTTTTTTGCTTGGGGTGGTGGGGGTTTTTTCCAAAATTTTCTTTTAAATTAAAAAACCCCCAAATTTTTATATTTAAATTTTGATTTAAAAACCTAGGTAGAGGGGTTTATGTAAATTTTAAAAAAATTAAATTTAAAATACAAACCCAAAATTAAGAATTTTTTGGTTTTTTTTTTAAAAAAATTTTTTATTGAGTTGAAATTTTAAAAAAAATTTTTTTTAAAAAATATTGATTATATAATTCTTACCATTTTAAAAATTTTTTTCCCTTTCAGTCCAAAATTTAAAAAAAATTCAATTTAAAAAATAATTATTGGTTCTTTTAAATTTCGGATGCAAATCAGTAATTTTTTAATTTAAAATTAGGAAATATGCAACTTACTTTAACTATATTTAAAAAAAGGGGGGGGTTTTAAAAAATTTTTTTGCTGGACAACAATTTAGGATGCATTTTGGGGGTTAAAAACCTAAAAAAACCTTTTTCCCCCGTTAAAAAGGGGAAAAAAAGGGGTGCCAAAAAGGGGATCCAAAAAAGCTTTGAACTCTGGGGGTTTTTAAACCAACCGATTGTGATTTTTTTTAAATAAGTTCCCCATAATTTTTTTTTTTTTTTCACCCAGCCCCCCCAAAATTAAAATTTTTCCCAAATTTATTTTATTATTTTAAAAATCTTGTTTGCTACTTTAATTCACATATTTTTAATTACAATAAATCACAATCCGTTTTATTGGGATGTTTTAAAAAAATTATTGCTTACATTAAATAGATTTTGTTTAGTGAATAATAATACTTTATAAACTCCCCCAAATTTCAAAATGGAGGGTCTTAATTTTAAAGATAGATTACCCGGTCCCGATGGCCAACCTTGAGTTTCTAGAAAAATCATGAGTGAAATCTTTACACAATGT
>JBCFYV010005198.1:0-28877 GCA_039000515.1 Timema cristinae
TATTTCTTAAATATTATTGTAATTTTCATGTTTTTTTAACTTTAAAAAAAATGTTTTTCAAAAAGCCCCCAAATTTGGCGCCCTTTCCCCTTTAAAAAATAATTCCCAAATACCCCAAATTCGAATAAACAATTTTTTTTAATTTTTAGGCAGCTGGTACACAATAAATCAAAAATTAAAAAACGTAAATAAAACCAACACACATTTTAATATGTTTTGTTTAAAACACACAAAAAAACAATAAAATATTGCAAAAAAAAAGGGAAAAATTTTTTAACCAAAGTATAAAATGTTAAGTTAAAAAAAAGGGGAAAAATTTTTTGACCTAAGGGTTTTTTTTCATTAAATTTAAAAAGTTTGAAAAAAAATAAATGATAATGTAATTTGTTATCTAAATTTAGATATACAAAATATTAGGTTATGAAAAATTAAAAAAAAATATTTTAAATTCTTAAATTTAAAATTTAAAAAAAAAAAATCAGCAGTGGCGAATATGACCCAGAATCCAAGGGATGTTTTCTTGAGGGACCCGGGAAAATTTTAAATTTTTTTGTTGAAAAAAAAAAGAATTTTATGTAGTTTTGTAGTTAAAATTTTTAAAGAAAAAATTTGTAAAGAGGGTTAGAGGTTGTAAATCTTCATAATTTTGGAGAATTAAAGTTTAACGAAGAAATATACTTTTTCTTTTAACAAAATTAGCTTCAATAGGATATTCATATTTTAAAAATTTAAAAAAATTATTTTTTAAAAAAAGTTTGGATTAAAAAGGTTTAAAGAAAAATTTAATTTAAAAACAAAAAAAAAAGGCCAAAACGGATAATGCAAAATAACTGTCAGCTTTTTGTGTGGCGGTTTTTAGTTGAGGGAAGGGAACTGCGACACCGTCCCCTAGTAGGTGGTAGCAGCTCCCTGCCCGGGAACATATAGGCAGGCGCGATGATACCCAATGCTCCCTTTTAGGTAAAAGGAAAATTTTATCAAATTTTAAAAAATATTACTAGGACTGTAAAAAATATTTTTTTTTAGTCTTTAAAACATTTCCGTTTTAGGTCAAAATGGGCAAACAGTGATTTTCTTTCTCCCCAGAATGAAGAAAAAGAGAAGCAATTCTTTTTAGGGAACCCGCTCGCCAACCAAATCAGAAATTCCCCTATGGCAGGCCCCAATCGGTTTTTTGTTGGGGGAAGGGGGGGGGAAGAAAAAAAAAAACTTTTAAATAGACTATTTAACCCCGCAAAAAGGGTTAATTTTTTTTTTCCCCTTTAATATTTTGTAAAAAAAAAAAAAAAAAAAAAAAGGGGGGCCCTCTAAATAACCCAAAAAATTAAGTTTTCAAATTAATATATAGGATTTTATATTTTAATTTTAAATATTTGTTCGTTTCTTAACCCAAAATGGCTATTTATTTTAAAATAGTTCAATTTGTTTTTCAAAATTTTTACTTTTAAAAAACTGATAAATTAAACAAATTTTTAATTTTTTATAAATATTTTGGGTCTGCTGTATAAATTTTTGGGGTAAGTATTAAATAAAATCACAAAAAATTTATTTTTTTACATAAAATTAAAATAAAAATTTATGATAATAAAAAAATTGGTTTTGATTTAATTTTATTTTTAATTTTTAAATGATTTTTGGATTAAACCCGGAAAAATATATTAGGTGAACTTTCAAAATAATTTTTAAAAAGAAAAAATTTGAGAGTTTAAAATTTTTATTATTATCATATACGTTAAGCCCGTTGGGGTTTTACCCCAAAGTAATGGTAATGGGAGGGGGAAATTTTAGATGAAAAGGAGGTAAGGTTTTAAGGGAATCCGAACCACGGTTTGGGGGTGGCAAATTTAAAAATTTTTTTCAAAATTTTACACACATTTTTCAATTAAAAATAAAAAATATTTCAAAAAAATAAAAAATTTTATTTGATTAAAAGTTTTACATTTTTTGAGGTGAAGTAAAACCCCAAATTAATTTTCAAAAGATTTTAATAAATTTAAAAAAGGCCCCTTTAAGTTAAATTTGGGGGAAAAAATTTTAAAAATTTTTTCCCTTTGGACAATTATAATATGAAGGATTTTAGGAGGGAGGGGGGGGGAAAATTTTTTTTAAAAAAAATTTCTGCGGAAAAAAAATAGGCATGTTTAAACCCTAAATAAAATTTTTAAAAAAAAATATTAAAATAAATTTTTTACCCTTGGCCCCTTTGGGCCCTGGGGAAATGGGGTTTTAGGTTTAAAAAGGGAAAACAAAAAAACCCTTTTCCAACAGGTTTCCAAAAAAGGGAACCTCTTGCCAAATTAAAGGAAAAATGGGGCGAAAAAAACACTAAAACCCTTTGCCCTTTTAAAAACCGCCCCCTAACCCCCCACCCCCAAAGAAAATTTTCCCCCCACATTTTTGAAACAAGTCATCCCTTCCCAAAAAGGGTTTTTTGGGTTTTTTTTTTTAAAAAAAAATTTTTTAAACATTTTTTTGGGAAAAGGGGGTTTTTTTTTCCCCAAAATTTTGGATTCAAACTATCCAAATATTTCCCTTTTTAAAAAAAAAATTAAATGGTTTTTTTTTTTTAATTTATTTTTAAAAAGAAATTTCATGGGGAACTGATGGGTTCAAACTGACCCCTTTTTTGAATTAACCAATGTCTAATTAGACAAATATACTGTAGTTTTAGTTTCCTTTACCGGCGATATCAACAGTTGTTGAATATCTGTGATTAGCATAGCGGCATTAGATCAATAACTTTTTATGTGAAGTTGAAAAGTTGACTTTAAATTCCAGCACACTGTTGACAAATAGTCAACAAACTGTTGATATCAGCGTGTGAAGAAAATTAAACTGTGTCTCTGCCAAGCAAAGTTAATTTTTATTTATTTTGCTAGAAAAAATTGCAATAAAAACGTAAAAATACTCACGTTCTCTAAAATCCTAATCTACCTTACAGTTTGATAGTTCATGAAGAAATTTATGCTAAAAACAGGTGGAATGTACCAAATATCATATAGATCTCTTTAAAATAGAATGTGGTTTGAAATCATGTGACAGAACTCTTTTGTTATTTAATTTAATCTGATTTAAACGTTAAAACCTTAACACAGTCAGCAGTACACTCAATATTATAGTTTCATGTAAGATCATATAAACAGCCGCCATTTTTCAAAGATGGCGGATAGATCAATGAAGAAAATCTGGGACTGTGTATGCTTTCGAAAACGAGTAAAATACATCAAGTTTACAATGCACATCCTATATTCCTTATTTTGTATGAGTCGCAAATTAACGCGTTCTAGACATCTTTCAACCTTCGAACAAGAAAGACATGACAAAATAAATTAAGATTGAGTTATATCCTTCTTGAAGACCCAGAGGAAACTTGGGTTGATAAATAGGAGCTCATTAGAATGACAACATTTCCCTCCTTGATTATCCCTATCTAGCAATTTAAGTGTCGGAGATATGGAATCTCATTAGAATGACAACAGTTTTCCCTCCTTGAATATCAATATCTATGCATTTATGTGTCGAGAATAGAACTCATTAGACATGACAACAGTTTCCCTCCTTGAAATATCAATATCATGCATCTAAGTGTCGTGAAATATGGAACTCATTAGAATGACAAACAGTTTTTTTCCCACCCTTAATATCCATATCTATGCATCTAAGAGTCGAGAATATGGAACTTAAGAGCATGACAACATTTCTTAGATAAGAACATGGTAGAGCATTGGAGGGAATGACTGTTGGCATTCGAAATGACCTTTACATTCTCGGGCCCTGGTAACAAGAGTAGAATATATTTTATTTGTACTTGGACCTTGGACATAACCTAGTGCTGTCAAGACCCACATGCACTTTTAATTTAGCTATTTCTCGGAATTGAACAAACCCTCATGATTCCCATCACACAATAATAAACTCATTAATTATCTTTGATACAAAACAATAATATGGAATTTTACAAAACAACATCACCTCAGTGCTCAATATCGATTATTACTATCACTGGATCTTCACTTTACGCAAATATCAAGATAGAAGCTCTCAAGAAAGATAAAGTTGTAATATATGTGGAAGATAATTCAAGGTCTTAAACCACTAAACGAAGTCAGGCCTTTTTAATTTGAACATTTTATGTGCTGTAATTTCCCTACAAGTTCCACTCTCAACATCGCATCACCTCTTGATCTCTCATAGTAATAATCCCTTGAAGTAGACTAGAATGACGATGAAGATATCATAGTTTGGAATCTCGGTCGGGTGTATTGAGGCTGATTTCCCACACTACCAGTAGTACCTCCATGCAAATGTGGTTACACTTTCCTATAATATAACTTCCTCATCCCTCAAGCATTACGTAATTAGTACATAGGCATATAACTCGAACGGGGAGTAAATATGCTGTGCTAAAACAAAAATAGTAAATTGCTATACCACTGATTTTGGTTGGAAGAACCAGTAGAAGAAAATTCAAACATGTTTTCTATGCCGGCCAACATTGATACATTTTACTATATTATTGTGTTATATTCTAGTATGATAATATCGATCAAATGTGACGGCTGCAGACAACATGACTTGGTGACTGAATATATTATTATTACTGAGCACCGCGTCTTAACTACCGTTTCGGGTAATATGCACTTATGCTAATAGTGTAATTGTAGGGGTGAGTTGTGAGATGAAATGAATGAATGGACCTACATTAAACGTGGAATCCGAACCACGTGGAGGCCTGGCTTTCCCCACAATCCCAAATGTCTTGTCAGAGGTGAAGGAAGGGTTTGGTTATCAATAAATACTGTACCGGGACCGAGGATGAACCCCGTCTCGCCACATAGAAGGTCTGACACCTAACCCCTAGACCGCCAGGTCACCAATGAATATTATTAAAATTGATTTGTAACTTTAGTAAACTAACTTTCTACTGTTACTTCCTACCAGTACTATATGTCATATTCATGACAGCTTCAATGCACTTCTTTTTTAGAATACTTCAAAAATGTTGCTCTCCGTGTCTTGTCAACCCATCACGCCTTTACACATTTTTAACTTACCGAGTGGCATGAGGAAACTTAGTAGAATTGGAAAGGGAATATTACCACATTTGAACAGAGGCAGAGAGCGGGAAACCCAATTTCTCGTTGTAGCCTACTGGCTTGTATTTGTACCTCTATTCCTATCACCAGAAAACAGAACAATACAACAAGACTTCCCACCTTTATCCGGGTGAGTTTTAATCATGTTAGAGTTTAACAAAGAAATATATTTTGAAACCATTGTTTTACTATTATGACTATGCTTATAATAAACAGTCAAAAATGAAGAAACAATTTCATTCAAATAATTCTTTTTTTCAACTGGAAAATGTTATAATTTTAGGGTTACTAAAATGATTTAACATTTGTTTTATTTTAATTCAACGGTAACCGTTTTATTTGCTACAGCCATTCTCTTCTCCTTTTTTCTCAGGGCCAACACTGCGCATAGCTGAAAGTTCCATACTAGCTGTACTCCTGCTGGCTTCTTCTAGACATGGCCCACTTGGTACGAATACACTAACATTGAATAAATAAATAAATAACTATTGCTAAATTCATGATCGGGTCTCCTTTCTCCTCCACCACATCCCTCAGCAGGTAGGTTTCTTTGTCATGTATAGAGAGGGTACAAAATTCAGAGCAACACACATGCACTGTACACCTTTGGATTTTCTGTGTCTTAATTTCCTTGATTGGGTAATTCTCTCTCTCTCTCTCGTGTGAGTGTGTGTAATTAGTAGATGATTTATTTTGTATCAAAATTGTAAACTTATAATTTATTTGGAGACCCTGTAAAGACCTTGTATTACTATTACGAGTGGTCTTGTAGAAGCCTGGTAATGTTATATTAAATAAGATCAAAAAGGAGGTTGATGAAGATGAAATACGTTTGAAAAACTAACATATTTTTCTTATTGGTAATAACTTAAAAACAATACAGTATCACTTCAACAATCAAATAATTGTATATTAAGAAATACCGAGCAAACACATGGCAGTTATTACTGAAGGCTCCTTTTAAAATGAACCAAATGTTTATTCTGGACAACTTCAAAACTCACCTAAATAAGATATAGAAAATCTTTCATATATTAAAGTACCGGTATCGTAAACTAATTCATAGAAAAACCCTCAAGCTTTGACTAATAGTTCATTCCTAGGGAAATAAAACATTTAACAAAATCACAAACAATTATTTCACTGTTATCACATCACAAATATTTCAGACAGAATTTAAAGAACTATAATTGGGGGTCATTAGCGAAAACTAGAGCCCTTCGTTAAGGTGTGGATTAGAGAATCGCAAGAAAAGAAACCATGTGTTGCAGTTTTATATAACAAAACTTTTGTTGGCAAAAATAATGAAGATATTGGTTTAGTAGAAACATATAGTTTAATTTTTTCCTTCACACGGTGATGTCAACAAGTTATTGAATATCATGTCGAGTTGTGCCAGAATTAAATGACAACTTTTTCACGATGACATTAAAAAGTTTCTCATCTAAATACCGCCATGCTCGTGACAGATATTCAACAACGGTTGATATCACTGATGTGAAGAGAATTAAACTATCTGTTTCTACTAAAGCAATATTTTATTTATTTGTCCAACCAAAATGTTTTTTTGTTATAAAAGTGCAAACACACTGTCTGTTAACTCATGTCCCTATACCCCACCTTTAGCTTATGAGGTAACCATGCTTAGATTCTACTATGGAGTAGTTACAAAGTAGCCCAACTTGTAAGTGTAGTAAGGTGTCAGAGCTACCTTGGAGTTGTAAAAGGAATGTACTTGACTGAGTTTCATAACATTACTAAAAGTGCAAAATAGTTCAAAAATAAATATTTAGTGACGATAAACTTTTCAATGAAATTCTTGTTTTTTCAATATGGCGAGCACAGGACAATTTACATTAATGACCAACACAAAACATTCAGATCGCAGTGTAAAACTGAATTTCGATTTAAAACGGACGGATTAAATAGTTATGATGTTCACACGTTAGCGAGCGTAGACATAGTACGCTATGTATTTAAGACGTTAAAATTATTAAAATTGAATCATTGAAACTTGAGTTTAAAACACCACCTTACATTAACTATCGATCTAGTCGAACGCTTCTCAGAGACAAACGCTACAAGCTAGGCGGTGATCTGAAGTGCCGATTAGATCAAGTAATTTTGATAATTTATTGATTTATTTTTTAAAAGTTTCTGTCTCTATTATTTCTATAATAATTTGTTTGAATTTTTTCAAGATATGGACAAGTTTAATACATGACTTCAACTCAGTCAAGACCAACACATCAAAAAAATTCTCTAAGAATATTAAAGGAGAATACAATACTAGATATTAAATCTTTTTAGATGAAAAAAGATACACAAAGTTTGATAGATCTATTTATGTAAATGCCTATTACAAGACAACATCGTAGGGTCTTCTACCTAAAAGGTTTTCAAACATTATTGAAAAAGATCATATTGACGCTTGAAAATGGATGAAAGTCTGATAATTTATCGAAGGAATGAGAGGTTTACAGTTCTATCAAGCTTCAGGATTGAAAAAAACTCATGTCAATAGTTTTAATATTTTGGGTAAATATCCGGATAAAAATTAAAACATTATTTATAATTAATCTGTAATAATGGTTAAAATTGTAGAATAAAAAAGTAACTACCTAAACACCTTAGTTAAATTATACTATGTAACAAATATATATTGGTATGTGAAATCTGATATATTTTTATATGAAAATAAATGTAAAAAAAACATGTATTTTATTTTTCATTTCTAGTAATATTGTAAGCCAATAGCCCAGCCTCCAAATCGTTTTGAGACTCCATCCGATCCTATCCCAGATTTGACTACTGTCACTGTAATGACATCTTAGGTAATCTTATACATGGATAACAATAAATAAATTGTGAATATGTGAGACTTTTTTATAATATATTAATGTGGAAAAACTTGTAAATCTCTTTATTTTCATTTCTAGGTAATATTTCCCTCAAACATCTTAAATTATATAATTGTTAGTAAAAAGCCATACAACATTAAAATACAGGTATTTCTCTTTATAGAATAATAATCCAAATAAAACATGACGATGGTTTATGCTCTCATATATAATGAAATTCAATAATTTGAAAATGTCATAATCCTGTGACGTAATGTCAAAAATAAAGTTTTCTCCTTTAAGAGTTTATCCAAATAAAAAAAACAATGGCAAGATCAGTAAAGGTTAATAATAATTCAATATATTTGAAATGTCATAATCCTTGTGTCGTCAATCAAAAATACAGGTTTTCCAATAAAAAAACATGGCAAGTAGTGATGGTTAATGCTCACACTCAAATAATAATCATTAAATTTGAAGACGTCTTAATCCTGTGACGTCAATGTGACGTCAATTGAAACGTCACTAGCATACCAATATTTTTAGTTAGACCATAGTTCATACGTCAAATTATGAATAATTATCGAGGGAACATACCCCAGCAAATACTACTCACCCTCTGATCAACTTCATCGAAGACGCCACAGATACCTTCAACAAAAGGGAATATATGATTGCTATATTCCTGGATGTTGAAAAGGCCTTCGATAAGGTGTGGCATTATGGCCTACTCCATAAATTGATACAAGACAACTTCCCACAGGGAGCCATCAGACTCATAAGAAGCTACTTGGAGGACAGAGAATTCAACGTCTATATCGAGGGATCACTGTCCGAAAAGGTCCTTGCAAAAGCTGGAGTGCCACAAGGGTCGGTCCTGGCACCCTATCTATTTAACCTGTATGTGGCTGACATTCCAACACATCCGAAAATGACAGTCCGGCTATTTGCTGATGACACACTAATCTACACCAGAGGAAAAAACTTAAACTACGCGACACTGGCAACACAACGCTACCTGATGTTACTAGAGACCTGGCTTGCGGAATGGAGAGTGAGAGTCAACACCACAAAATCAACGGCCATGGTAGTGACTAGGAGAAGGCAGCAACCCCCGGAAAACTTCACCCTCTTTCAAGAGGATATTCCGTATCAGACCGAATGCAAATATCTTGGCATAACAATTGATAGGAGACTAACCTGGACCAAACATATAGACCGAACCAAACAATCTGCAACTGCCTTATTCATACAACTGTACCCACTACTTAAAGGTCACCAACTCAATCAGAAAACAAAACTAACTATTTATAAAAGTGTAATACAGCCTGTTATTCTCTACGGCTGCGTAGGATGGGGCTACGCAGCAGGGACACACATCAAGAAGCTGCAGACCGTACAAAAGAAAGTACTTGGAACAATAACAGGAACTGACATAAGAACGAGGGTTGATCACCTACACGAAATAACAAAGACCAAGACACTACAGGAAATATTCAAGGAACGACGAGAAAAGTTCTACAATCAAAGTGCGGAACATGAAAATCCGTTAATACGAAAACTGGGCAACTACGACCCGCATGACCGAAGATCCTACAAGCGCCCAAGGCTGGAGTAGAGCGACAAGACGAGCCGACAGATAGAGACAGTAATAAAATATTTAAAGAAAATAAAAAAAAAATCACCCACAAACTCACATTCAATTCCATCATTCACCAAGTGCATATTTTGAATAATCAAACATGTAATTCTCTTTCAGGAATCACTCACACCTCCATAGTTCAATCACACTCATCATCCATTAGTTGTAGAAATTTCATAAATTCACTGTTTTCACCCTCATTCCATGAGGATAAGGGTTAGCGTAAGCTGCCTGTAACTCACAAAGTAATACAGCCCTTTCACAGGTGACCTAGCTTGACGCTTCTGTCAAGGTGGATATCTTGTGTCGTGCTACAAAACAACTCAAACCGTGTACTTTGTACGATTAAATCATAGGTACCAAGTCATATAATGTTAAGTTCATGCAACGAGGATAAGGGTCTGTGAAAACAGCCTGTAACTCGCATATCAAATCAGACAATACTTCCCTCTACTTGTCAATGACTCTATTGGCAAGTGGGGAGGTTGGGGCAACAGGGGAAACCCATTCCATTCCAATTAAAGAATTATAATTAATAATACACACTTATTATTTTTGACATGTTTTTTATTTCTGAATCTCTGTTTATTTAATGAGGAAATAGATCATGTCGTTGAAATATATACGCGCCCTATTGTATGAGCGCGGACAGGTGTTGCTGGACGCGAAGTGCCCAAGGTGAGTTCTGAGCGGTACCGGACACCAACTGCCCTTACATTGCACCATCCTTCGTATATATTCTTTGCTCATGGAAGCTTCGAGATGGTTTAGTTTAGAAAAACAAAATACAAGACAAAAACATCTCTGTTTTACTGGGAGGTTCTAGAGCCGGAAAATGACTCAAGTTACATTTAAAAATCTCTCTTCGAACCTTCGAGAAGAGGAAGTTATTATTTGAAATATATATATATTGTCAACCTGACTTGACTGGTGTCACGTGCGTGACGTCACTGATCAGTGGCTTTTGCCTCTTAGAAGAAGAAGTGCTTTAAGCGCCATTTAATATACTACATAATTTAAATAAAATTAAATACGTTTATAAAATTAGGACGATATTATTGTCAATGCTTTCACATATTCTTTAGCGGCAAATCAATTACATTACAACGGGGAGATTGGCGTTAGAACCCTAACGGCTGCAATAATGTCGAGATTTACTAAATTTTTTCCCGCGTTATAAACTTTACTATATAAAATATTCTAATTAGTAGGATAACGATATGAATGTAAGATTAACATTGATGGTTTTCCAAAAAGGTTGCATTTTTGGAGAAGATGTATAGAACATTTTTGTAGGAAATCTTCTAATCTACATATTTTAGTAAAAACCTTTCAGTCATTTAACTCATATACAAGCAGATATTGATAAATTCATTCTTGACATCTATAATGTGCTGTAAATATGACCATGTAATGAATTGTTTGGCACTTATGATATATTATTTATAACTATTGAATTAAAATACATAATAAAATTCGGCTAGCTCAGTATTAATCCCTAACTTCAACCATTTTTTGACTATAATGACTGGATTCTTATCATGATATATAAGACTATGTGTACATGTACTGAGACGTGGTGATAAAAAAAACCAGATTGATCACCTGAATACCTGTCAACTTGACCAGCCTTGGTTTGACAAGTGACCAGTGAAAGAATTTGAGAAACGCAGTAAATATTCGCTTTTTGTGACAACGCCGGTGACTTAACTGACGATTGTCAATATTAATAAATTTATGAAGCAGATCACAGATCACAAATATTGTTGGTCTTACTACTCATACGAAATGAAGCTTTGGACCTTTTGTAAAATAAGTATCCAGATTGTACAGTTAGTAACAATGCTAGTAACTAAGTGGTGAAGTGCGACTTAGTTGTATTATTGATAATTTTGGGAGATTTGTTCAATCATGCATGCCATTTGTGTGTTTAATAATATATGTAGTTGTGTAAAGTAAACTGTAAATCGACACAAATAAATATAGATGTTTTATTATATACAATTTGTTATACAAGTAGTATACCGATAAAATAAATATAGATATTATACTATATACCTATTTTTATACAGAGAAATGCCGATTAAATCAATATTCCCAGCAGTTGCGTGAAGCATAATGGTTTGTGAATCACTGATATAGAATATAATTGAAGACTTTGAATCAAATACATAATCTTTATGATGAGTTATGCCTATTCTACCTAAAAGTTTATGGTCTCCCCATAATTTGGCTACCCTATCGTCGGTACAGCTGGTTGCAATCTTCAGATACTTATTCTAAGGCGTTAGGAATTCGAAAGTTCATTGCCGCACCTACAAATACGTCACCTATCCCTATCCTTTATCCTCCCATCTACGTCTTGGTCTTACGAATGATCTCTTCCCATTGTATTTGCCAGTCAATATTCTGAACACAGTTCTAGATAGTCCTTTTTGTACTTCATGTCCTGCGCACATAAGTCTACAAGACTTGACTATATCATCAACGAGTTGTGATACATACTAGGTATGTATTTCATTCATATGTAACCCCCTTCTATTCGACAGTAGCCTCATCCATTTTTGGACCTAATATCTTCCCAAGCTCTTTTGTTGAACATCCTAAATTTGTTCTCGTCATGTAAGTTAAGAAACCATGTTTTACACCCAAAGAGAACAACCGGTAAAATAGTTTTATATATCCTGAGTTTTATATTGCTTGAAAAAGGAAAGATGTCAACAACTTAACGACCTAGTAATAGCAGCCATTTTCCGACTGTATTCTTTTCATAATTTCAAATCTTACATAGATTTAACAGTAATGTTAAATATTTAAACTCATTAACTCTATCAAATGATAGGTGGTTAGCATTAATCTCTAAACTAATATCTGCCGGATACCGTTTAATGTCAACCCTTTATAAAATATATTTAATTTTAAATTATTTTATATTAATAGTCCTAAATTTATTAAATGATAAATACAGTCAACTCCGATTCTACGCCCTTTCACGGTTCCCTGGAAAAGGGCCGTTATTTCGAAGGGGGCGTTATTGGAATTTTAATAGATTTTGTTCCACCCCTGACCTTCATACGAAAAAATTGCATTTTTTAGACAACACGTGAAAAAGTAAATAAAATAAAACTTACCTATATCTTGAAGAAGTCCATTATGAAGTCCTGCTTCTTCTTAGCGCCAGTTTTCTCGACAAAGTCTTTCAAATTATAGAACTGGGACCACAGATCTTTACTATTTCCCTGGCGCTTAAGTGTTCTTGAGTAGATGTCCCCAGCTTTCAGAACATCTTTCATCGTGGGGATGTCTTCAGGCTCTTCTCCAATTTCTTCCTCCCCCTCTTCATCGCTGGACTCCTGCTGCTCCCTGATTATATCGGCGACGTCAAGGGTGCCCCAAACTGTGATGTCATCGTCTAATGATATGAACTCCTCATACGTGCAGTCTGGGGCTAATCTCTGCCACGTTTCTTCATTGCACGGCCGAGTGAAAGTCAAGGGGGCAAACGAAGGTTCTGTTGATGGGCCAGGTCGTGGTTTCATGAAGGGGCCTACCTGCGGTTCTGTGGAGGGTCCTGGCTGGGAATTGGCGTCCACTGTGGTGGGTCGTTTGGGTCCTCGGCGCTGGCAGCGGTGGGAAGCACATGGACGGCAGCCTCTTCGTCAACTGGTAAAACAATGTGGGCGTGTAGGAAGCAGTTGGTGATCACCGCTGGTTTCACGCCCCTCTAACTGGCGACGATTCCTTCCATGGCCCTGAACATATCCCACTTTTTGACCTCCTTGCCTATGTCAAGATTCCACACCATACTCAACACAAGCATCTCGCTGAACTTAACCTTCACTTGCTGGATGATTCCCTGGTCCAGTGGCTGAAGTATGCTGGTGGTGTTCTATGGCAGAAACACCAGCTCGTTGTTCCTGAGTTTGTCGAGAGCAGGATGTGCGGGGCAATTGTCGACAAAGAGCACGACTTTTCTATTTGCGGTGTCCATCTTCGAATCAAAGCCCTGAATCCACCTCGTGAACACCCCCGAGGTCATCCATGCCTTCGTATTAGAATCATAGTCACAAGGAAGGATCTTGCCCTTGAAACCGCGCGGTTTCTTGAACTTCCCGATCACGAGGGGCTTCATCTTATCGCTGCCGTCAAGTTGCAGCACAATAGGATCGTGAGGCGCTCCTTGCTCCTCTTTGCACCCTTGCACTTATCCCCTTTCACAGCAAGAGTGCGATATATCATGAGGTTGTAGAACATCCCCAGCTCGTCAGCTTGAGGCTGATAGCGCCTAAGGATGTTTCGGAGAAAGGGCATCTAATCCCTCACTGGTGGTGGGTCCACCGATGTGTTTTCACCGACGACCTTGTAGCTGGATATTCTGGACGCACTTTGAAATGCTCTACCCACCCACTTGAACACTTAAAGTTTTTTATACCCAACCTCAGGGCAAATTCGTCAGCCTTCCTCTGTATCATCGGTCCGTTTATAGGCACGTTTTGCGCTCTATGCTGGCTGAACCACTCCAGCATAGTTTGCTCCAGATTCGCGTGCGTCGCACCCTTCAAATTTTTGGCCTTTATATTGTGGCCTTCCTTCTGCACTGCATTCCCAATTTCTTCTCTCATTTTGAGAATAGTGAAAAGTGTCGACTTAGGGATGCCATGCCGCCACGCAATCTCCGTCTTTGTAAACTTCTTCTCATCCACTTCCTGGATGATCTCCTACTTGTTCATGAGCGTCAAGAAGGTCCTCCTTTCACTCATTTCGTCAAAATTATAAGTTCGTATCAAATAAAAAAAATAGCGTGTTCATCAAAAATCTTCACAAAATCCAACCAAAAACGTAACCAAATCAAAATAACAATGTTAAACAATAGCATAGGTCGTCAAAAATTGTTAACAAAATCAAACCAAATTAGTAACCAAATCGATAATCGAAATAACAATGGCAAAATCAAGCCTGGTGCGTGATGTAGCGGCAGTCGCGCGCGGCGAAACATTGTCTTGCTTGTGGGAGGGAGTGGACAGAGTCAAGTGCTATTGGCTGGAATTGATGAGATGGTGTCTATTTTTATACCTGACCCACCCCAGTTACTAGTAATACAGTGCTCACAAAGATATTTGCAACGCAGCGACCTAAATAAATGCAACAAACACATTTTACAGCCGATTTCCTAAAACTTTTCAATCTTTTTTCCCACATTTTTCACGGTTCCCCAAAAAAGGGTCGTTACTTCGAGAGGGACGGTATTACCAGGATCGTAGAATCGAGAGTTGAATGTATATCAACCAATACATACAAATAAATCTTGAAGGAAGTTGAAGAACTCATCATCTGGTCTATATCATATCGTTTTATTTCTGGATTTAAACTGTCCAAAGCTTTTAAAAAATAAACAATTCCAATCAGAAGAACTATTTTTTTTAATAGGGCTAATTTTATATTTACGATTTTAAAAATTTTTAAAAGAAGCATGGAGCTTACATTATAAAAGTTTTGGAGACTGTTCTACTGGTTGGGGGAGGGACACACAACATAAAGTTTTAAATATGAAAATATTCTGTTACTCACAATATAGCTTCATTTAAATCGTTTACCATACATTTTAAAAAGTATATATTTTAACAAGATAAAATAAAACACAACAATAATATGTATCTAGGAAACCACAATTATAGTATATTGAAATACATCATGTTTACTGGCAACAAATACTAATTAAAGTTTGATTTTAAATAAAATGAAGGTGTTTGATTAATGAATCTATGTTTTATTAAGGAATATAAACGACAATATTACAGGCTAAGTGTAATACAAAATGAACTACTACATTACGGAGACCTCATATACGAGGCTAAATAGATAAAAAGATACAAATTATATCGTCACCCAAGATACTCTCCATCTAATCAATGTACTCCATGATAAAAACTGTATTTTTTGTAGGAATCTCACACATGGGTATCTATTTGTTATAGTGAAACTGTATAAAGTAGTTGAGTAAGGACGTTCCTGGAAGTCTCAATGCCAATACCTGTTACCGTATACCATCTCTTCCTTGTGTCTCCCGTCCTTATCCACAGCCTGTTCTAATAATTTGTTTAATCAACTGTATCAAAATGAACTATAATACACTCTAAACCTATAATAGTTTGCCTACGAGGAGTGGGCAGTAATCCCATACTCAAACCCGAACCAAAAATTGTTTATTTGTTCCTCCCCATTCATGTATTAGCACCAGAAGAGCAAAAATTGCGCTCTGATAAAAGTATATTTATCATTTCCCACCAGGGATACGTGTGGAAATGTCTATATAGCCCTGATGGAGTAACAATCGTCCCCTTGACCGACCCCGGAGCCTCCCTCGCTCAGAACACCGCCTTACTTTTGCCCCAACCAGTCGTCGAACCGAGGTATGGTGGTTTGGCGTCTGGCTCCGTTAGTAATATTTGTGTGTCCTGATGTTTCCTCTATCATGTGTTGGTCCTTTAATGTACTCATTCTGTCCATCATTGTTTTTTCGAACAATCCGGTACAAATTTTGCATCTCACAATCTGTCCAAAATTAACGGGCAAGACCAGTTATTCTTATAGCACCAATCATTTTTATCTATACCGTTTTCTAGTTTTAGTGACGTCAAATGGCCAGAAATTGTCCACTATGGAAGTTTATTTTATTTATACCGTTTTACATTTGGTTCCTTATTTATTCCATGGTTTCCTTTCCATTCCCATACATTTGTACCGTGTAATGTTTTAAGGTCCCTCTCGACCACAAATGGTTGATAGGGGTCGGTTTTTCTATAATTTTCCCACCTCTAAACCTATTGTAATACTATTATCAGCCCATCATGACGCTACATGTAATATTTTTCAGTTCTTTAAATGATAAATGTCGACCAACGATTAAGAGCCCCTCTGGGGCGGTGTGTTTGATATGTGTATCCGCCATGTTCAAAGTTTTGCATGTATATATCTGTTTAGTTTTACAACCAAAATAAATCCATAACAACAAACAAACATTGCATATTAATAACCATCCTTGCTATTTAATATTACTACTATAATGGCGTAGGCAGAAATAACTGAAAAATTCCCAAAACAATCTTATTTGATGTACAAGAAAATAACTTATACGATTTTACGATAGCTTTGATTAATTAACGATTTTAATAAAATTAATATCCACACCAGTGATGTTAAAAAAAATGTATATTTAATCCAATTTATTGAGGTTTATGGTACTTCAACTAACAAAAGTAAATAGGAATATGGTTCATTTCAGTGTTTGTGCGCAATTGTACAGTTTTTACTAATTTTGACCACGGTATTTATGTATGTTTGGCATATTTAGGCAGGGAAGGTGTAGACGGCATTTCGATCAAATGTAGTAGTAAACGTTTATTATAGTTTTGTTTTTCCTCTTCTCCTTTTTCTCAGGCCACATCATGGTGGAAATGTGCCATCGTAAACAGGGGTGGATTCATGATGTTCTCAAGTGTTTGGAGGTGTGCCGGCGCTCTCAAGGAACCGTGTTGGGGGAGTTTACCCCTCGGAAAGATCTAAAGTAAAACTCCTTTAAAATTTGGGAGTAAATTGTAAAGTAATTAGTAAATTTGAAAAAAGAAAAAGTTAATCGTTTATTCATGTTTCTGGTTAATTCTTGTTTATTAGGCTAAATTATATGTTTAAAATGTATATCAATTATTGACAGTGATTGACACGCAAAGCAACAGTCTAGAGAGAGATTACATGACTCTAGAACTGGTAGTGATTTATTATAATATAGTACGTATTGGTTTTATTTTCAATTTTCATAGTTAATACTAATTAAACATCTTGAAGAGTTAATAGGGGGTGCACCCCCCTTTGTGTCAGCCCCTGATTGCAAATTGAAATAAATTATTTGGGTTTGTTTCATTCCGAATGATTAATTTTTGTATTTCTGCCATATTTTATTATTAAATTAAGCAATCCACCACTGTCGATGGACACGTTCGATATTATCAATAGTACTGACTAACGATATTTTACCAACCCTATGAAATAGCAACGTTGATTACAAAACGTTAACAAAATGCTGGTGGCCAGGAGTCTATGCTTTTTCCTCACTGATAAAAAAATCAGCAAGGTATATTTCGAGTTTCAATCACTCTCTTGAATCAAGAGATTAATGAAAACCATAGCTAAATGACTACATACTGTCATTCACATTCCTGACTGTGCTAATCGGTTTTAAGAGTCATTTGCTATAGCACAGAAGTATGTCTATCTTTACTTGGTTACACAAAGGTATATTAAAATGTAAGACTGGTGAGTGGGGTGCATTGAATGTAGGCGCTCCACCTTGTTAATTTGCAAGACTTATACTCCATTACCCCCTACCCTAACTCACAGTCACATTATGTGATGCCAAAACGTCTCAGGTAGAAAATCTGTTTCTTCAAGTCATCGTGTTGAAATAAAATGTTTGATTTCAAATAGTTTTGATGTTAAAATTACATTTTTATTCAGTTTCAGTTTATTTGGGTTCTCTAAAGGCAAATTTGGGTGTTTATAATAAACTAAATATTTGAGATGTCTGTGGGTAAAGAATAATCATGTAGACTCAATATAGCCAAATGTTCACTACAACAAATTCCACTTAATCTATATTATACTGTTCTTGGGTTAGTAAACGTTGAAATGGATGTCTTTAAATGTGACGGTTTTGACAACACATGATTATGGAGTTTAAGATCAAGTGTACATGCATTAACGTGTAGAGAAAAGCGGTAAACTATTTAGACAAAAGATAAATAATTTGAGAAGACCTCATCGAAATTTGAGAAAGAGTGAATGAATTTTAAATGAATTGCATAATGTGGTGGGCCAACTTGATGTACGTGTTATAAATCTATATTCATGTTTATCTGAATTCAACCTTGAAATCGCTAGGATTAGTTTTTATTGCATACAAATTAGTCTTGATTAATTTCATTTGTAAAATGTGTCTTTGACTTATTCATGTTTATTAAGTCCTAGTTTTCATTCATATTTTTTAATATTTTACTTTAAAAACTAATTTTTATGCTAAAGCAGGTTGATTTATATCTTAACCAACATAACAAGACCTAGCCTTAATTTATTATTATTATTATTATTATTATTATTGGTCTTTAGAGGCCCATCAACACACTGAGGTCATTAGGGCCTTAACATAGTATAAACAGTAAAATAACCATGAAAGTGAATAGTGATATCAAACTCTTTATGAAAAGGTTTAGAACACATGTAAAACAATATATAAATAAAATAAATCTCAATGTGAGAAAAAAATTATTTGAAAACTCCATAGGAGTGCTCAAATGGTCTCACTGTACAAATATAGTGAAACACCTGTTAAAAAAACACAGGTGTATCACTCCAATAAAAATACAAAACAAACATATTAAAACTATATGCAGTTAAAGAGACAAATCAATCCTTTTAAAATATACTAAAATGTTAAAAAGGTCTCAATATGAGATAAAATCCAGATGAGTAAATTGATGAAAGTGACTCAAATGGCATTAAAAAGATCCGCCTGGCGTATAAAACGGAGTAAACAAATAACTCCATCCGCACTATCGCGTAATAAAAAACGTAAGTCGCCTTTAAAATCAAGAGCAAGACGGATAGGGCTAGTTTGCGACACTCCACAAAAATGTAATGCACAATAAGGGGAGCATCACAAAATTCACACACTGGAGGTGGATCCCTCTAAGTAAAAAACTATGGGTCAATGAAGTATGCCCGACGCGGAGTCTCGTCACGATGACCTCCTCTCTGCTAGACTTTCGTATAGAAGAGGGCCATCGCGACACACCGTCCCAGATGGACCGCAGCTTGTTCTGAGCAGGGGTCGAGACCCACTGCTCGTGCCAGGTTCTTAAGACTGCACGCCAAACATAACCTTTTAGATCTAAAAACAGGACACCCAGACTCGCCTCCGGAGGCAGGCGTGCTGCCTCCTTGGCTGCCTGGTCAGCCAGTTCATTTCCTGGAAGACCAGCGTGACCAGGAATCCAGCAAAAGGCGAGCCGGTGCTTAATGAATCAATTTTTAAAATTTTTCGTGTATCATCTGCACGAGGGGATTTCAGGCGTAAAGAGTGGACAATGCCACAGAGCACTCATGGAATCCGTGCAGATGAGGACAGAACGGTGACTACTTCAGTATACAAACCCCAAAGATTTAAAAATGGTATACAATTCGGCCGTAAAAAACACTGGTTTCTTTAGATAAACCAAATTTAAAATTGGATCCTTCCACAACAAAAGCACATCCCATGGAGGCTCCAGGTTTAGAGCCATCAGTGTAGATGCGCTGCAAATCCATGAAAGCGAGTGGAGAGGAGCTCATTAAAGGTCCTCTCATATACAAAGTTTGGGGTGGTCGCTTTAGGGAACTTGGCAAGATCACAATGGCATTTCGGAGGGCGTATCTTCCAGGGAGAAGCTCGACCTGGTGATGTGGGGATAGCCTTTGGAAGGACTATCCCACACGTGTCGAAAACCGATAGAATCTGGATCCCAACCAGTCTTGTACTACGCCGTTTGGTTTCATACAAGACACGGTTAAGGGGATGAAAAACAGGGCGGTAGGCAAAATTCTCTGGCATGCAATGCAGTTTAGACACGTAAGATGCCAGAAGATAGGACCGCCGGTGTGAGAGAGAGGGCTCACCGGCGTCGGCACAGATGCTGATGACTGGACTGGTACGAAAAGCACCGGTAGCCAGTCTAATGCCAGCATGGTGGACACTATCTAGCATCTTTACCGCTGAAGGTCTAGCTGATCCATAAACAAAACTGCCATAGTCTAGTTTAGATCTTACCAAAGCCCTATACAGGCACATCAAGGTTTCCCTATCAGAACCCCAGGACCGACCGCTAACCACTTTGAGCAGATTTAGTGCTTTTATATACCTCGCATTCAAGTCTTTGATGTGGGGGATCCAAGTTAATTTAAAATCAAATAAAAGTCCCAGAAACTTTACGGCTTCTGAGACTGGTAGAACGGCGTGGTTCATTAAAATATTGGGGGCTGGCTGTATTCCGCGTAATCTATGGAAGTGGACGACCGTCGTTTTGGCTGCAGAGAAGCGAAAGCCATTATGCGATGCCCACGAACAAAGATGTTAACACTCAGTTGTATCTGTCGTTCAGCCCCGTGGAGACTTAACGAACCGCAATAAATTCCATAGTCAACCACAAAGAGACATGATCGATCAGGTGATCGCACGTTGTCCACAATACTATTTATCGCGATAGCGAGCAACGTACTGCTCAAAATACTACCCTGAGGAACCCCATTTTCTTGAATAAAATCATCGGATAAGGTGTTATTCAACCTTACCCGGAAGTGTCTATCCGACATAAAATTAGATTAAAAAGAAGGAAGGTTTCCTCGAAAACCCCAATTAAAAAGGTTTTCAAAATGCCGTACCGCCAGGTGGTGTCGTACGCTTTCTCCAGATCGAAGAAGACAGCCAGAAGGTGCTACTTATGGAGAAAAGCGTCACGAACAGCCGTCTCTAACGGAAGAGATGATCCACTGTTGATCGGTTCCGGCGAAAACCACATTGAATATTAGATAGCTGATTGCGGATTCCAAATACCATATAAATATTTTATTAATTAGTTTATTAATTATTTTTCCAATATATTAAATACACAACTATTTAAAGCTATCGGTCGATAGCTAGTTGGCTCTAATTTATCTTTGCCATATTTATATAACGGGATAACGATTGCTTGCCCTCATAGTGATGGGAACTGATGAGATTCCAGACACTATTGAAGAGGTCCAGCAGATATGCGTGTCCGGCAGGGGGCAGCTGCCGCAACATTTCATAGTGGATATCATCTGGACCGGAAGTTGTGTTGCCCACCTGGTGGAGGGCATAGGTCTGTTCATCTTGCGTGAGAGGGGAGTTATAATCCTCCCCTTGACTTGGACCAAAATCAATAGTACGGCGCTCGATGCACCGCTTATGCACCGCGAACTCGTTAGAGTAGCTCGCAGTGCTAGAAATAGCGGCGAACATCGAGCCCAATACATTGGCAACCTCCATAGGGTAGGAGACAAGTGAACCGTTAGTCATGAGTGCGGGTATATTATAAATGGTATTTTTGCTACTACGTACTTTACGGATGTGATCCCAAACCTTGGTTGTGGGAGTGGAAATAGTAAGGGTAGAAATAAACTGTCTCCAAGACTCTCTTCTGCTTTCTCGAATAATACGGCGAGCTCTAGCACGTAGAATCAGGAATGACTCCAGATTATCCGAAGTAGGACGTCTATTAAATCTACGTAAGGCTCATCGACGGTTAGAAATAGCCAGCCGGCACTCCTCGTTACATCAGGGAACAGGACGGTGGCGCGGGTTTGGCGAGGATTTAGGGATGGATGCCCTCGCCACCGCGATGACCGTCGAAGTAAATTGCCAAGCCTTAACATCGACGTCAGGAGAGTGGGGTTCGTCGAATACAGCGAGCTCGCGGAATTTATCCCAGTTAGCACGTTTAAGAACCCATTGGGGGAACCTTGCTGTACTGGGAGGATCTTGAATTTGTGAAAGCAGAATGGGAAAGTGATCGCTGCCACATAGGTCAGATTGAACCTCCCAAAGGAAGTGAGCAGCAATCCCGGGGCTACATAGGGCTAGGTCGATGGCAGAGGATACACCATTAAAGGTGGAGAAGTGTGTCTGGGTCTCGGTGTTCATTAACACCAGGTTTCCCAAGACAAGAATATCCTCTACCATCCTCTCCGCGGGTGTCTGTAAAATTAGACCCCCACACCAGGTTATGCGCGTTAAAGTCCCCCAAGATGATATAGGGGGCGGGAAGTTGTATAAAGGGGGCCTCTAGAGTCCTCTTGGAAACACGTTCACCTGGGGGAGGTAAATGTAGCATACGGTTACCTCCATAGGAAGGGAGATTCTGACACCAATCACTTGGAGATCAGAGACAGTATTTATAAACTTATGATATATTTTGCTACGTGCAAATATAGCCACACCTCCGCTAGCCCGATCAAAGAGTGGCTTGTTGGTACGATATACGTCGTACCCACGAAGCATCGGTTGTCAGTTGGGCGGAAGTTGGTCTCCTGCAACCAAAGATGGGAGGATGCAGGGAAGAAATTAGTAGTTTAATTTCCTCTACACGAGCATAGAAACCCCTACAATTCCATTGTAGTAGCGACATTATTTATTAATATATAATTTAATTAATTATCCTCAGAATCCATAACACTATCTTTTAAAAATAAAAATTTATTGAGGACTTTTTTAGGTCCTCTTGCTTTTCCCAATCTCTCTTGGACCTCCTGCTTCAGGAGAGGCTTTGGTTTGTCCTGTAGAGACTGGGTTCGGGGATCCTTACGTGAAGGCTTTTTTAAAGCTTTCGACGCTTTTTTTAAAGTAATTTTTTCGGCGGTCCCTCGCTGGTCCTTCCTCAAGTTACCAGTGGGACTCGCATTTGCGACCTCACCTGTACCACCACTCATCCCGACCTCCAGAGTACCTGAGGCGGTTTTTGAGCGACTCGACAACGTTCGAAAATGGTTTAGGACCCCGAGGAGGGCTCGGGGGTGTTCCTCGAGTGGGGCTCGGCGGGGTTCCTCGAGGAGGGCTCAGAGGTTGTCCACGAGGAGGGTCTGGGGGGGTTCTCCTAGGAGGGCTCGGGGGTGTTCCCCGAGGAGGCCTCCTCGGGGGTAAAGGTGGTGATGGCTACTTCGGTGGGGGTGTGGCCGCTTGTAATAATTTTGGCACCACCATAGATGGTGCTGGTTGTCTTTGAGTGTCTCGAGTAGAGACGAGTGGCACAGGTCGTGTAGGCGTATTAGGAATATTAACTGCGCAATGGCAGTTGGGGCAATTTATGTTCTGGCTTACAATTTGGCTATAAGATGTCTGAAATACCGGAGCTAGATTGGATACATATTCCTTGCGGGCCTGGGCATAAGGTATCTTCTTTTCACATTGGATTTCCAGGACATATTTCTCCACCTTTCATTTCGGACAGGTCCGAGACCAAACAGAATGTGGACCCTTGCAGTTGATGCAGAACTTAGAAGACTCACACGGTGTATCGTGAGACAACTGTCCGAAATCTGCACAGGTTGGCCTTCCATGGCATCTCAGCTTCGTATGCCCAAATTCCTGGCACAGAAAGCAGCGCCGAGGTTTGGGAACGTATGGCCTGACTCTGAGCACTTGGAAGCCTGCTCAAACCTCCTTTGGGAGGATGGGAGTCGCAAAGGTGAGGATATATGTATCCGTCTTCTTATCTTGTCCGTTCTCTTTGTTTATGATACGGTAGACCTCATTGACATGCTGAGGGGAATGCTCCTCACATATATCCTCAATGCTTACGCAGTCGAGGTCATAACAAGTGACCACTTCCTTGAAAACGTTGAGGAACCTGTGGGGCTCCTCCTTCACCTGTATATTAGCCGTATTACTCAACGGTATTTCGGAGATATTCATAATATTTGAGGATTGTGTGTCGGTCATATTCTGAATCATATGGTGCCATCACGCAGTTTCCTTATTAAAACGTCAGATTTTGCTGCTCCATTTATCACTCTTTCGAGGATAAATGGTCTGACACGTTTCAGATCTTCACTTTCATCCAGTCGAGACATCACCAGGAAGCGGGGCTGGGGCCTCACGACTTCCTGTCTTTTTATAAAAACAGGGCTGGACGGCCTTACCCGTTTCCGCCTCTTATCAATATTACGGCCGTGTGAGGCGCCGGGCAGTGAGGTGCCAGAAGAAATTGGCAGTACGGTGCCAGCGGTGACAATGTTATCGGCCATTCCGTATTTGGGGACAACCTACACAGTACTCGGTTCATAGACCCAGGGTGACCCAAGTTTGTACTACCACATATGGCCCTGTTAACTGTCCCGATGAGAGGCTCTATACGACGCTAGACATGACAACCTTCGCATAGAGCATCGCCGAGAGAGAGTTCGTCGCAGCAAGTGGTTGTAGGAAAGTGCCAATTTTACGTCCGAGCCCTCATAAACGCAACCGATCTTTTCCCAAAGTAGGGTACCCAGTTGTCATCCCTAAGGCCCTTCTACTAAGGTATTACAACCGTCGCACTTTCATTCAGGAGCTCAAAGCAGTGGTATCCAATAATAAACAGAGAAGCGCCGGGTTAATAGCCAAGGTCATCAACGGAAAGGCCAAAGGCCTTCGTGCAGGATGAACGTCAGGGGGAAGGGAAGAAAAAGGTAAGGTAGATAAAGCGAAGGGGGAAGAGTGAAAAAAATGGGGGGAAAGTGAAGGAATAAGAAAATGATGTGAAAGGAAAGATATAGGATAGGTTTGTCCTGCACAGAAGCCTCCCCTCTTAGTCGCCTCTTACGACAACAGGGGCTACTGCGGGCCTATTCTAAACCCCGTCCCGCAGGGGGGAGCCTTAAATTGATATGCACATTTAAGGTGAGGTTTGTTTGTTGAAGAAAAAAATTATATTAGTTATTACGTTTGAGTAGATAAAGTAAAAGTGAACTAAATAAATCATACGTATATTAAAGAAATAAGAATTGAAAAATAAGTGTAAACTGTAAAGCTGGCTACGCTAGTTTCTGCCCTGTGCTTGATATTATAAATATGCAATGTTTACCTCTTTCTAACTCATCTAGGGTCTTCGGTTGGTTGTCGAAAGACACTCACATACATTAGGAAATTACATATAGAGATGATACATTTTTAGATGTTTTGTGTTATGTAGGAAGTTCTATGTGATATAGTTTTAGTCATTAAAGTCCAGGCTCATTAGGTTTTGGATAGTTGAACAGTTGCTAGAAGTATGCTCACTAAGGAGATATACTTCTCTCTTCTCAATGTGTTGACTAACTATCTCTGGTATTTTTGAATTTCGGAATCCCAGTCAGGTCAAAAATATTTTGTCTTATATGTGTAAATTATTTTGGTAGTAATAGTGCTTCTGAATTTTCTATCGCTACGCTCCAAGCCAAGACTGTGATATCATCATTAACGTCGCCTTTTGGCTTTCTTTGATCAATCCATGTGAGGAATTCACTTTCAAAGTCAATACTACTTTGTTTTAAATATCTACTGAAAATGGTAGAAACTTTTTTCATATAAGCTATCAATTAAACTATATTAGGCCCATTTCTGGTTGCTTTTAAACAACAATACTATTGATTTTAAAGTTATCTACTTAATAATATTGTTAATTTAACGCTTGCGTTGTACTAATAAAACATCTACAAAAACCTTTTTAAAAAATGTTTAGAGACATCATATTTAGTGACAAGATGGTTTTGGATATATCCGAATACAAAATCTTTTTCGTATCTAGAGACATATTCCATCCAGAGTTAGTTGTTTTATTAGGTGATTTGGTTTACATTAATTGGAGAAGTGTCATGGCGTTCAATGAATGTAAAATTCAACAAAATTGCACTGGATTTGTTTTATGAAAGTCCGATAAGTTTGTGCTGTGGAAAAGGTCATGATTAGACTTATTGTGGTCGCCCTCTTGAAATAAAATGGCTGGCATAATCGGTGTTCAGTATAGTGTTATTTTCTTGAGAGAGTAACAGACACCAAGAGAAAGACACTCATTTCTCAATAGCGGGCATCTTCAAGGATTAAAAACGTATATTTTATTTAAGATTGCTCGTTATTTGGAAAAATATTTATTTTTAAACCATACTGTATTTATATAGTAAATAGTATATATCCTTTGCTGTCTTCTACATGACGTTATAAAGGTTAAGGTTGAAGGAAAAAGAAGTTTAGGAAAAAGGATTAAAATATTTGATGACCTGAAGGAAAGAAGAAAAATCTGGGCGATGAGAATTAAGCAGAGACAGGGTGCATTAGCGGTCTAATTTCGTCCCCCACGATATATTGTCCCTCAAGGGATTCCGTTCCCCACGGTATATCGTCAAACAGCGTGTATATATCTTTCCCCACGGTGTACACCGTGATGCATTATATTTCATTATTCATGAAACTTCGTCAATTATGCAACAATATAATATGTTTGATCACGACTTTCAATAGTTGGGATCAGGTGTTGTTTTATGGAATTTCTAAGTTTCTTGTTTTAAATTTTAAATTTTATTTTTATTAACACCATGTATTACTACATGTTAAGGCTATATGTCTTGTACTAATTACGCTAGATGGCTGGGTATAATAAAGGACGAGTTTAGAGGAAGCGCACCAATATTTGTTTGGTGTGAGAGTGGAAAACCATTTAGGATAAAACCTCACTCAAAGCACCCAACCGGAATCGAACCCCGATCTCCTCGTCTTCAGCAGGCCAGTCCAACACAAAAGTTACTGTTGATTCACACTTTTGCCGAAAAACAAGAGCAGTTCCGAACTGTGGTCACGTGGCTGCTCCAAGCCAATCACAAGAAAGCTGCGTGAGATGCGCGGACTGCGTTGCTCTAGTAGAGACAATCTCTGCTTTAACAGCTCTTCTCCATTAAAATCTGCTTTAGATAGACCCGATCAGCGCATGCGCTAACTTTCCTCAATGCACTATATTTTACAAACAAAAGTAGTAAGCAGACACTAGCGTCTATACGCTTCCATACTTTGTTGTTCTTCTTTAGTTAGTATAGCTGCACGTACTGATATATTCTTTTCTTTTTCTTTCGAGAAATATTTGACACGATTTCTCAACAGATCGGTAAAACACGACTATTTATAAATGTTTATGAAAACAAACAATACTGTATGCAATCAGCTGGTTGTAATTTGACGTTTCAATGCATCATGGGTAAACATAAATTTACAACTTTCCGCGTGAATGTAAACTGCCGCGCCAATAAGCAGAGCGGATTCTCTGTTGTACTTTCTACTTTAGGCGTAAGTGTGAATCAATCTTGACGCGTTAGACACTCGGCCACGGAAACGGTTCTTTTTAAATTCCTACACGTAAGAACCTATAGGCCATTCCACATTTAAATTGCAGTAGAGGCTATAATGGACACTTACCATCTCTTTCTAGCCCATTGGTTTCCCCGTTAGCGCTGTCCTTACTTTACCTCTTGGAGTTGCAATTTCTAAGCCTAAAAACGAACATAGTTATGTCTAAGAAATTAACATGCTCTATTATATAAAATTATTGATGCATCTAATCAAAGCAATATAAACTAAAAATTTTAGTTTTTACAAAATATAAAAATTCACTTTGTGCCTCAGTTTCACGAGTTTTCAAATATATCACATCATAAGTCTCGTTCAGTTAGTGTATTAAAGTCAATATTTTATGGTGGCTATGGTTATAGTCATGAATAACGCCTGCAAAGTCTGAAATTAATATATTTCACATGAGATTAAAAACAACTTTTATAACTCTTGAAACATTTAAAATAAAACATTAAAAAGTTGTCTGAATCGAAACTTTTTTCTTTGATTTTACATGGATATATTATCTGAAATTAATTATAAAATAGTTCAAATTTTGTTTTTAGAATAACTACGGATCAATTGCACCTTCCATTTATGTTTGGTGGCGTTTGAAGTTGTAGAGTGGGAAACACGATTTAAACTTTGTCCGGGCCTAAAGAGTATAGCATTATAAGACAGTTGTGTAGGGTTTAAAATTGAAGAGTTGTGTGAGCTCAATAAAATAAAAAACATAAAATAAAAATTAATATAACTGACTATAAGTACAACGTTTTAGTCAATTTTACATTCATATGTTAGTAAATTTACTTCGTTGGTTTATTAAAAAGAGTGATTTTTTGCAAATTCTAAGACTCTGTTAAATATTTGAAAATATATTTTATGTTAAAAACAATCTTTTATGATACCATAATATACTTTCGATTGAACAACAATGGTTTTTGGTCAGTTTATTAGAGTTATACTTTCATTACAATTTATCACCGCTAATAATCGGGTTGGGGTTTGATTCTTGGCTGAATAGGCGGTTTTGAGTCAACACCTTATCACAGTCTGTAGCGCTTATGCCAGATTAGCTTGGGGTCCTTGTTTCAATTCCCGGATTGATCGAATATTTATTGTTGGTAAATTGTTGGATGGGGGATGGATGCTGGGTTTTTCATAGTATTAGGCTATTTTGAAGTCGTCTGATAATGTGATCAGGTTGTTCGAACAAAGCACGTAGAACATCCAATAATAATAATAACAAAAAATTGGAGTTTATTTTATCATGTAATTCTTTCATAGTTCAAGGAGAACGCCATTTAACTTACCCTGAAAGGTAGAAAGTCTGACCTTGAACTACACTAGGCCCATATCTTTTT
>JBCFYV010005199.1:0-13040 GCA_039000515.1 Timema cristinae
ATACAGGGAGACTAGTAGCACTATAACATTGGGAGTGGTGTAACATATAGGTGAATAACTATGAATGGATGTAGCACTATAGACATGGGAAGGCAGTTGGTTAACATATATGGTGATAGTAGCACTATAGACATTGGGGACTGGTAGTATAACATAAACAGGTTGTAGACTATAAACATTGGGAGGACTGGTTGGTTAACATTTCAGGTGTGATAGTAGCATATAGACATGAAACTGTAGACTGTGTTGGAGGACGGTGGTTAACATATATAGTGGATAGTAGCACTATAACATTGGGAGGGATAACTTAGTGTATAAACTAATTGGGGGACTGTAGAAAAATTGGAGTGTGACTTATTGGGGATTACATATAAAATTGGGGGATGTTGGTTAAATATATCAGGGTGATAGTAGCACTATAAACATTGGGAGGACTGGTTGGTTAACATATATCAGGTGTGATGTAGCACTATAACATTGGGAGGACTAGTAGAACTATAAACATAGGAGGATGGTAGACTATAAACATTGGGAGGACTGGTTGGTAAAATATAGGTGGATGTAGCACTATAACATTGGAGACTATGTAGCACTATAAACATTGGGAGGATGGTTGGTTAACATATATCAGGTGTGATAGTAGCACTATAGACATTGGGAGGACTTAGACTATAACATTGGAGGTGGTATTACGGTGGTAGTAACTAAACATTGGGAGGATGGTTGGTTAACAATATCAGGGTGTGTAGTAACTATAGACATTGGAGGACTAGTAGACTATAAACATTGGGAGGACTGGTTGGTTAACATATATCAGGTGTGATAGTAGCACTATAGACATTGGGAGGACTAGTAGCACTATAAACATTGGGAGGACTGGTTGGTTAACATATATCAGGTGTATAGTAGCATATAGACATTGGGAATGGTAAACTTTAGTAGATGAGACTATACTTAACATTGGGAGGACTGGTTGGTTAACATATATCAGGTGTGATAGTAGCACTATAGACATTGGGAGGACTAGTAGACTATAAACATTGGGAGGACTGGTTGGTTAAATATATCAGGTGTGATAGTAACTATAACATTGGGAGGACTAGGTAGCACTATAAACATTGGAGGATGTGAACTATAAGGGGATAGTAGCACTATAAACATTGGAGGACTGGTTGTTAACATATATCAGGTGTGATAGTGCACTATAGACTGATTGGGAGGATGGTGGTTAAATATATCAGGTGTGTAGTAGCACTATAGACATTGGAGGAGAAACTGGTTGGTTAACATTATCAGTGTGTAGTAGCACTTTATAGACATTGGGGATGTTGGTAATATATCGGTGTAATAAACTATAGACATTGGGAGGACTGTAGACTATAATTGGGGGATGGTTGGTTAACAATATAGGTGGATAGTACACTATAGACATTGGGAGGATGTGCATATAATTGGTGTATGGAGGACTTAACATAAACAGGGAGGATGTAGCACTATAAACATTGGGAGGATGGTTGGTTAACATATATCAGGTGGATATAGCACTATAGACATTGGAGGACTTAGACTATAAACATTGGGAGGACTGGTGTTAACATAATGGGAGATAGTAGCACTATAACATTGGGAGGACTGGTTGTTAACAATTAGGTGTGTAGTACACTATAAATGGGAGGAGTTGGTTAAACATTGGTGTGTGTAGCATATGACTTGGAGATAGTAGCACTATAAACATTGGGAGGATGGTTGGTTAACATATATCAGGTGTGATAGTAGCACTATAGACATTGGGAGGACTAGTAGCACTATAAACATTGGAGGATGGTTGGTTAACATATAATGGGGATAGTAGACTATAGAATTGGGAGGACTAGTAGCACTATAAACATTGGGGAGTGACTATTCGGTGTGATAGTAGACTATATGGAGGATGTTGGTTAACATAATAGTGTGATAGTAGCACTATAACATTGGAGGATGTTGTTAACATATATCGGTTGTATAACTATAACATGGGATAGTAGACTATAAATTTGGGAACTGTAGCACTATAAACTTGGAGGACTGGTGGTTAAATATATCAGGTGGATAGTAGCACTATAACTTGGGAGGATGTTGGTTAAATAATAGGTGTGATATGATATAGAATTGGGAGACTTTAGCACTTAAACATTGGGAGGACTGGTGGTTAAAATATCAGGTGTGATAGTAGACTATAGACATTGGGAGGACTAGTAATATAAAATTGGGAGGATGGTGCAATATATAACTTGGGAGGACTGTTGTTAAATTATAGTGTTAGTACATATAAGGGAGATTGACTATAATGGAGATGTGTTAAATATTGGTGATAGTAGCACTATAACATTGGGAGGACTGGTTTTTTAACTTTAAAAGGTGTGTTTGTAGTATTATAGCCCATTGGGGGACTAGTAAAATATAGACTTTGGGAAGATTTTAAAAAAGCACTTTTAAACTTTTGGGAAAGGACGGTTTGGGTTTAACTATATCGGGTTTTTCAGTTTTCACTATAAACATTGGGAGGACGGGTTTGGTTTTAAAATATCGGGTGTAAATGTAGCACTAAAAGGACTTTGGGGAGGAGGGGGCCCACTAAAAACATTGGGGGGAAATAGTAAAAACTAAAAACATTGGGGGGGGACTGGTGGGCATGTTTACCCCATGTCTTGTGGTTTCGAGGGGTATTTGGGTTTTTTCTGGAACGGGCGGGCTTCCGACGGGCCCCTTTGTGATTGGGGTCCGGGTTCTGTGGGTCTTGTGGGGGGGGCTTTCCCGGGCGCGGCGAGTGTGCCCAAAACCCGGTTTACGAGGACAAGTGGAGGGGGGAGGGTGGAAGGTGGATAGAGCCCCGGAAACGTAAAGTCGCGGTGGGAGGTGGATAGCCCCCCGGCAACGTTAAGTCGGGGTGGGGGGTAGGGTAGTTGCCCCGGCAACGTAAAGTCGGGGTTGGGGGGTAGGGTAGAACCCGGGCAACGAAAAGGGGTCGCGGTGGGGGGTAGGGGAAAAAAAGATTCCCCCAACGAAAAGTCCCCCTGGGGGGGTGGGGGAAATTGGGGTTGGAATGAAAATTGGAGAACTTGCTGAAAAAGGGACGATTTATTGGCTTTTTCGTAAAAAAGTTTTTTTTCCCCCAAGGGTTTGGTTTCACCATAAAATCGAATCCAGTTTTAAAGGGTTATATTTTTCCGGCTCCGGGCCCTGGTCCAATCAAAGAAGGGGAGTTTCCCTTTTGGTTGGGGAAAAACAAAAAGTGCTTTTGGCCGCCAAGCGAGCCAATGGGAAAAAAGGATTTGATTATAGAGGAAAGAGCGTCAGGGAACGGTCAGAAACAGGGACTGGGGGCCCGGGACCGGCGTAGGGGGGGAAAGGGTGAAGCGGGGGTGCAATGCGAAGGAAAAAAGGTTTCCAAAACAGAGAGGAACATCAACCCCCCCACACGGCTTGGGGCATTTTCAAAACCGGTGACCTCGGGTCTACAAAAATTTTAAACATCAAAAAAATTATTTCATCTTACATATATCTTAGGGTTTAATTTTTAATACAAATTTTTTAACATTATTATTTTTAAAATTAGTTTGATGGACACAGAGAGAGAAAAAAAAAAAAAAAAACCCTAAAATATATGACAAATAAAAAATTAATAACGAAAATACCTAGGGCCCTTTTTGGGCCAAAACTAAAACATTAAATAAGCGGCCCTTCTTACGTTACCAGAACAAAATCAACCCCCAAAAATCTGCCTTTATGGGGCCAAAAAAAAAAATCAACACAAAAATCTGCCCTTTTCGGGGCCCAAAACAAATACATAAATAAGAGGGGGCCCTTTTTTGGGGCCCCAACAATTTTTTCGCACATAATCAGCCCCTTTTTGGGCCACATTTTTTGACGGGTTTTTTTACGAGTGGGGTAGCCACAGGGGGTGTGATTTTCACCACCACCGTGGGGTTGGCGTCACGCACTTGGTTGTGGAATACCACCATTATGTTCCGTCACGCACTTGGTTGTGAAAAACCACGCCCCTTATGTTCACGTCACGCATTTGGGTTGGTAACCACCCCACTTAGGGTTACGTCAGAAAAGGGTTGAGGGCCCAGCCCTTGTTGGCGCCCCACGCATCTTTTTTTGCATCCCGCATTGGTTGTTGGACCCGCACTGTCCGCAGGGGGCGTTGATAGCCGTGTCCCCGGGGTCTTTGGCCTCCCCCCTGTTTTGGGGGGGATTGGAGGGGGCGGGTCGCAGTTTTGGTACTCCATCCAAAAAATATTTGGTAGGGGGGGGCCAGTCCTTTTTTTCCCTGGGTTTTTTATTGGGTGGGGGGCCCCGGGTTTTGGAGTATTTTTGGGGTAGCTGGGGTTTTCCCCGGTTTTTTTCCACCGGGGGGGTGCAGGACGTAGTTGTCCCCTTTTAAATTTTTCTTGGATCGACCTTTGGGGTAGGTAACCCATTAGACCCCTCCTTTTCCCGTTTTGTCCCGGGAAAGGGCCCTTTTCCCTTTTGGGGGCAAACCCCGTAGTAGGCCTCTGTTGCTTTTAAGAGGGGGTTGGGGTTTTCAAAACTGCACCAATCACCGTTCGGGAAAGGGTTTGGGGGGCCCGGGGCCCTTGGGGGTGGGGTACTTTTGTTGGAAAATTTTGCTTGATTTACTCGCGCCCGTTCTTCCCCTTTGGTGGATCCTTGGGTGGGGGTTCCCCGTTGTCTTTCCCGCTCTCGTACTGGGGTTTTTAAATTCCACTCCCCCGGGGCCCTTTTAAACGTTCGGCCAAGTAGTAGTTCATCGGGACAAACCCGGGGGCCCCCTTTTGCGGCATGTAAAATTTAAAGGGGATCAAAAAGGCCCGGGAAAGGGATCCCCCTTCCCAGATTCCCGAGGGTTTGGGTCGGATTCCCCTTTTTTAGTTTCCCGGGGTTTCCTTTTTTTTCCGTGGGGGTTTGGGTTGGGGGTGGTAGATTGGGGGGTTTTCCAGGGTTCGACATCCCACTTTTGACCCGGGGGGTTCGCCCCCCAAACTGGCAATGAAATGTTTGGGCCATTGTCGGACAGGAGATGTTTTGGGTACCCCAAACGTGGGGGGAAAATTTTTTGTTCCCCTTTGTCTGGATTTATCTGTCGACCTCTGTTGACGCGAGTGGGAAAAACTTTTACCCCTCTTTAGAAGGAACCGTAATCACTAGGATGAACTTCTTTTCCCCTGCGACTTCGGGGGATGGCCCCATGAGGTTTTAAGGCAAACCCCTTTTCAGGGGGGTTGTGGTTGACGGGGGGCCCTTTGTGGCTCGCCCCTTATACCCCCCCGGGCTTACACAGGCACAGAGCAAGCAGTTTCCCAAAAGTAGGGGTTTTTGACTTCCGTTTGGAGGCCCTTTCCCGGGGTACCCGCTTTAATGGGTCGTGCCCTTTTGTCTTCTCCCGGTGCCCCCTGAGGGTGGCGTGGTAAGTCCCCCAAAAAACCCGTTTTTCGGATTTGAGTTGGAACGATGGTTTCCATGGTCCCTTCCCCTTTTTTCGCGTTCCAATAAATTGGGCTCCCCTTTACATAGTGCTTTTATCCCAGAACCCGACCCTCGGTTGTTTTGGGGGTGGTCGAGTTTTGGGGTTTTCCCGAGCCCCCCCCAAAGGTTAACTTTAGTTTTGGGTCTCTTTTATCCTGTCTTTGTTCCGTCTTGAAAAGCTCATGTAGAGGTGCATCTTGGTTCTGGAGGGCTGTGTGCATCGGGTTTCGGGTGGTGCTAGCCCGTGAACCCCGGGGGGGGGTCCCTCCGGCCCCGTCTTGAGTCTTTAACTGGGGTTCTCGCTGTCGGGTTGGCGTGATAAAAGCGTCAGGTAATCGTTTGTTTTTCCCGGGGAGTGTTTCCAGGGGGAAAAATTTAAACTCTTGGGAGCAAGGGGTGCCCATCTCGTTCATTTTGGGCCGTTGGGCTTTCATCGGTTTTTTCGCCAGGTGAGAGCTCGGTTTTTCCCTTTTTTTGTATGAAGGTTTTTTTTTTCCCGGTAATGTCTATACCCCTTGATGGGCCCCGACGATAAACGAGGCACTCCCCGCTCGTGGTATGGTTTCCGTTGCTCTTGGGGGTTTTCTTCGCGCTGGGAAGGCTGATGATTCCCTTTGCCCGCTCATCTTCCTTTGGTTTCAGTAAAAGCCCCCAGTCCAATCCCGCGCGTCAGTTTGAGGGTAAAGGTTCGTGGGTGGATCGGGACGGGCTTAAGGGTTGGGAGGTTCTGAAGGGGTTCTTTGAGTGTTTGTAAGCGGTTTTTGTTTTGGGAGTTCCACATCCACCGGGTTTTGGGTTTTTAGAAGTTCCCCGGGGAGAGGGTTTTTTTTTTTAGTTCCCCCTTTTGGGGGACAATTTCGAAAACCCGTTGCAGAGGCCCAGTAGTTTCGGGGCTGTTTACGGTTTCTTTTGGGGTTTGGGGGTTCCGTGATTTCTTTTTACGTCGTGGTTGTGGGCGTTTCCTTGGTAGAAAAAGATATGGGCCCAAGGGGATTCCAACTCAGTTTGCCGAACTGGCAATTTTCCCCGATTGCAGGTCAGTTGGTGGGCTCAAATTTTTTCTAAAACCTTGCTCAAGTGGTTTAGGGGCTCATCCCAAGTCTTTTTAGAAAATTATCACGTGGGGGGGGGGAAGGTAAAGGGGAGACAGAACTGGCCGGGGTACCCGCTAACAAATTCTTGGACCATTTAGTCGCTGAAAAGTACTCGGGGGGTCCCTTTAATCCGAAAGGATAATGTTTAAAAAGCAAGGGTTTCTCCTTTGGGCGTGGTGAAAGCAGTCAGGGGTTTGGAACGGGGTGTAAGGGGAAATTTCCCGTACCCTGATTTATATGAGGTGGTAAATATTTCTGCGTTCCCAAATCTCGAAAAGTGGGCCCTGTAAAGTTGAAGCGGGGGGAGTGACATTTGATGTGGCGGTGTTCAGTTTTCGGAAATCAAGCAAGGGAAAAGGGGAGTTTTTGGGCCTTTTTTTCCACAATTACAATTGGGGAATTGTATTCAGGTTTTGGGGTTTTAATTTCACCCTGGGCTTTCAACTCCGGGAACCCCGGGTTTTAATTGCGCGTTTTTTGCAGGGGGAAAAGCGGTAAGGCCGTCCCCTAATCCCTTGGTTTTCCTTTGGGCGAATTTGATGGTTTATGCGCGTGTTTTCGCAGAGGGCCCCGAGTGGTTTTAAACGCTTTGGTGTTGGGTTTGTAGTCTAAGGAGTTGTTTTTGACGTTTTATTGGGGGGGGGGGGGGGGGGGGGGTGGCTGATCTTTTCTTGAGGAAAAAGGCGGGGGATCCTCTTTTAGTCTTGGCATCCCCGTATAGAGATGACGCCCCGGTTTTCCCAAAAAACACTCGGGTGTTCTCGTTGTCCAGGGGTTTCCTTTTGTTTTGTGAACCATGGGGTTTTCCAGAATAAATGGTTCTCGGAGTTATCGGGGGCACCAGGAAACTGCGTTGGGTTCTAGGGTTTGCATGGTTAACCGGGGAAAGTTATCTGGGCCCGGAAAGGGAAAGGGCACCCCAACCTGGCCCGGTGGATTGGTGTGGGGAAAGGAAGTAAGTTCTTTAGGTTTGTAGGGGGGATTTTTTTGGTATTGGATGAAATTTGAGTAGTCCGGTATCTAAAAGGGCTATGGGGGGGTGAGGAGTTTCGGGACAAAAACTCTTGGGAGTGGTTGGGATGTTGAGGGGTTGACCCCTGTTTTTTTACTGGTGGGGCCCTTATTCCGGGTTTTTCCCGAGGGGGGGCCCTTTTTTTCCTCTGGTTTCGTTTCCCGTTTTTCTTTTCGGGGCCGTTTGGTTTTTGCATGGGGAACGGGAGAAAATGGTTTCCCCCGGGCATTAACCAAATTTTTAGGGCCCGGTTTTTAATAGGGTTTCTTTCCAAAAGGGCTTTATCATTCCATTTTTTTACCCTCTTAATTTTCCACCCAATTTTTTTCCCCCTAATTAAAAAATTTTTTCCCCAAATCTTATGTAAACTTTTTAAAGAAAACCAAAAAAAACCTGGGGGAAATTCCCCCCCCCCCCTTTTAACCCCAAATTTTTTTTATTTTCCCCCCCCCCCCCCCTTTTTTTCTTTTTTTTGGGGCCAAACCTTGATACAGCCGTACTTTGTGCCCAAGGGGAAAATCTCAACCGGGGTCAGTCTGTGTTTGTTCCTTTCCGTATAGCTTGCCCTGGAAAAGGGGGGCTATGGGGGTTTACTGGCGAAGGGGGGTTAGTTTGTTCTTGAACTCTTCCCAAGTCCCTTTTTATAATTTGCCATTAGCTTCCCCCCACTGGCGGCGGTGTCTTTAATCTGCCGTTGGGTGGGAACCCTTCTAGCGGGGGCTACTCGAGCGGGGCCCGAAACCCGAACCTCCAGCGGGTTTGGGGAAAAAATAGTAGGGTCTTCATCCCCGCCGTGAAAGGCTTGGGAGAGTTGGGAGGTGGTTAAGAGTTTTAGCACTGGTTGGGTAGTGGCCCCGTTGCAAAAAGCGGGTGGTATGGTGGTGCGCTGGCAGTTTTGGGGTGAAAAGGGGGACCGTTTTGGGAAAGGGGGACTGGAAAATAGGCCTTTAGGTCTCTAGGCTCATTTTTCCCGCCCAGGCACGGTAGTGGTGTATTGCCTACAGTCCCCAGAAACCCCTCGGCCCAAACTTCTCCGTACAGGGGTTTAAACCCCGGGCAATTTCCGTAAATTTCCCCTGGGGCTTTTGGTTTCAGGGGGTGCACCGGTAGGGTGGGTTTTATTGATGTCACGGGGCTGCTGCCCCCGCCAATGCAAAGGTTTTGGTAGGCTTTTGGCATTTTTGCAGGTTAAAATAATGTCCCGGGCCCCCCCCGGGGGACACGATGGGTTGTTACATTTTGACTTCTTCATAAAAACCTTTTTGTCTACTTTTGGTGAGGTGTCTTCTTGGTGAGGTATCTTCTTTGGTGAGGGAGTCTTTTTTTTGGTTAGGTATCCCTTTTTTTTTTTTTTTTTTTTTTTGAGGTAGTCTTTTTTTGGTGAGGTAGTCCCTTTTTTGGTTTAGGTAGTCTTCTTTTTTTGGGGAGGTAAATCTTCTTGGGTGAGGTAGTCTTTTTTTGGTGGAAAGGGAGTCTTCTTTGGTTTGGGTGTCTTCCCTTTTGGGGAGGTAGTCTTTTGGGGGAGGGGATTTTTCTTTTTTGGGGTAGTCTTCTTTGGTGAAAGGGAGTTTCTTTTGGGGAGGTAGCTTTTTTGGTGAGGTAGGCTTCTTGGTGAGGTTTTTTTTTCTTTGGTGAGGTTTGTCTTCTTTGGTGAATAAAACTTTTCTTTGGTGAGGTAGGGTTTTTTTTGGGGAGGGAGTTTGGGGGGCCACCGGGGTTTTTTTTCACTCCCCGGGAAATGTTGTGGGTTTCTTTGGGGCGTGTAGTCGGTCCGTTGGGGCTTCCCTCCCGGGGTCTTTAGTTGCCCCCCGTTTAGGGGCCCGAAAAAATTTTTCCCCCTGTCTTGTGGTTTTTGAGGGAGGGGAATTTTTGGGTTTTTTGGGAAAGCAGCTTCCGACTGGCCTTTGTGATTAGGTACCCGGGGCCCCGGGGTCTTGGGGGGTGGGCTTTTTCGGCGCGGCGATTTAGACCATCCCGTTATGCGAGGAAAAAGTGGATGGGGGAGGGGGGGAGAGGTAGGATAGAGTCCCGGCAACTTTAAAATCCGGTGGGGGGTAGGATACGTCCCGCAACGTTAAGTCGCGGTGGGGGAGGGTAGCGTCCCGGCAAGTAAAAACGCGGTGGGATTTTTGGGAGAGTCCCGGCCGAAAAATCGCGGTGGGAGGTAGGGGAGATTCCCGGGAACGTAAAGTCGCGGTGGGGGGGTAGGGTTTAATTTTCGGTGGAAGAAAAAATAGCGATGACACTTTTCTGCAAAAGACGATTTATTGGCTCTTTCGTATGGTGTGGTTCCCCCAAAGGTTTTGGGTCAAACCCCTGAACTCGGAAACCAGATTTCACCGGGTTATATACCCCCGCTGCTGCCTGGCCCCGGGCCAATCAGAGAAAGGGGGCTTCCCCTTGGTCGGGGGAAAACGAAAGTGCTATTTGGGCCCCCAAACAGCCAAAAGGAAGAAGGGATTTTTTAAAGGTAAAAAGCGCACGGACGGGTCAGACAAATGGACTGGGGCCGGACCGCAGTAGGGAGGGAAAGGGCCCCGGGCCCGGCAAGTGCGAAAGGGAAAAAAGGCTGCCGAACAGAGAGGCACATAAGCACTATAAACAATGGGAGGACAGTAGCACATAAAATTGGAGGGCTGGGAGCACTATAAACATTTTGGGGGCAATAGCCATAAACTTGGGGGGACTAGTAAACTATAAACAAATTTTAGGACTTGTTTTTTAACACAATCAGGTTGAAAGAGCACTAAACATTGGGGGGACTGGTAGCACTATAAACATTGGAGGACTGGTTTGGGAACATATACATGTGTATAGTAGCACTATAGACTTGGGAGGACTAAACACTAAAACATTGGGGGGACTGTTGGTTTTCATATATCTTTTGCTAGTAGCACTATAAACATTGGGAGGACTGGGTTTGGGGTTAACATATAAGTGTGATAGTACACTATAACAATGGGGGGACTGGGTTTTTTAACAAAATCAGGGGTTGATATAGCACTAAAAACATGGGGGACTGGTTTTGGGAACATTATCAGGGGTGATAGTAGCACTATAAACATTGGAGGACTGGGGTTTTTAACATAATAAAAGGGGATTAGCACTAAGACATTTGGAGGAATGGGGAGCACTATAAACTTGGAGGGCGGTTGGTTAACATATACGGGGGTATAAAACATAAGACATTGGGGGGGGCTATTAGAACAAAAAAAATTTGAGGACTGGGTAGCACTATAACATTTGGGGGGACTGGTTGGTTAACAAAAACAGGTGTGATAGTAGAACTAAAACATTGGGAGGACTGGTTGGTTAACATATATAGGTTTAAGTAGCACTATAGACATTAGGAGGGCTAGTAGAACTATAAACATTGGGAGGCGTTGGTTAACATATACAGTTGATAGTACACTATAGACATTGGAGGGCTAGAGCACTATAAACATTGGGGGGGCTGGACAAAAAACAGGGAGGACGGTAGCACATAAAATTTGGGGGGACTGTACAATATAAACATTGGGAGGAAAATAGCCTATAAACATTGGGAGGACAGAAACTTAAAAATTGGGAGGGCTGTTGTTAACATATACAGGGTGATAGTAAACAAAAACATTGGGGGACTGTTGTTTTAAAATAAATTGTGTGATAGTACACTATAGACCCTTAGGAGGACTAGTACACTATAAAAATTGAGAGGACGGGAGCATAAAACATTGGGGGACTAATAGCACTATAAACATTGGAGGATAGTAAACAAAAAACATTGGAGGGCTGTTGGTTAACAATATCAGGTGGGAAGTAGCACTAAAACATTGGGAGGACTGGTTGGTTAACAAAAAAGGTGGGGATATACACTATAACAGGGAGGAATGGACACTAAAACATTGGGGGGACTGGTTGGTTAACATATAACGGTGTGATAGAACACTATAACATTTGGAGGGCATAAACTATAAACATTGGAGGGCTGGTTTTTTAAAAATATAACAGGGTGATAGTACACAAGACATTGGGAGGGCTGTAAACATAAAAATTGGGGACTGGAGCATATAAACATTGGGGGGACTGTTGGTTTTAAAATATACAGGGGGTGATAATACACAAGACTTGGGAAATACCTAAAAACAATAGGGGGACGTACACTATAACATTGGGGGGGGTAGTACACATAAACATTGGAGGACTGGTTTGGGTTTAAAATTTATCAGGGGTTTATGTAGCACATAGAATTGGGGGGACATTAGCACTATAAACTTGGGGGGACTGTTGGGTTTAAAATAAAGGTGGATATACACTTTGACATTGGAGGATATAGCACTTAAAAAAAAGGGAGGGGCGGGAGCAAAAACCATGGGGGGGGCGGGAGAACTATAAACAAGGAGACTGGTTGGTTTTAAAATATACAGGTAGATAGTAAACATAAAAAATTGGGAGGACTAGAGCACTAAAACAAAGGGAGGGCTGGTTGGGGAACATAAAACAGAGTATATAGCACAAAGACATTGGAGACTGTTTTTTTAACATATACAGGTGGATGTAGCACTAAGACATTGGGGGGACAGTAACACAAAAAAAAACATGGCAGGACTGGTAGCACTATAAACTTGGTGGACTGGGTTGGTTAACATATACAGGGTGATGAAAAAATAAGACATTGGGACTAGCACATAAACATTAAAGGACAGGTTGGTTAACTATACAGGTTTGTAGACCTATAGACATTGGAAGGACTATAGCACTAAAACATTGGGGGGACTGTTTTTGGTTTAAAAATATAGTGTAAAGTCACATAACATTGGGAGGCTATAGCACTATAAACTTGGGGGGGACTGGTTTGGTTAACATATATCAGGGTGATAGTACACTATAGACATTGGGAGGGCTGGTTGGTTTTCACATAAAAGTGTGCTGTAGCCAAACTTGGGGGGGCATTGGTTAACACATATCGGGTTCTATAACTATAGACATTTGGGAAAGGGTTAGTACACATAAAAAATTTGGGGACTGGTTTGGGTTTAAAAATATCAGGGGGTGATATAGCTCTATAGACATTGGGAGGACGTTGGTTAACACATATCAGTGTAATATACACTATAGACATGGGAAAGGGCTAGAAACATAAAATTTGGGGGGGGACAGTAGCACAAAAAAATTGGGAAAGGGCGGTTTTGGGTTTAAAATATATCAGGTTATAGAGCACTATGACAGGGGACTGGTTTATTTAAAAATATAGGTGTGATAGTAGCACATAGACATTGGGAGACAGTACACATAAACATTGGGGGACTGGTTGGGTTTAAAATATATCATTTTTATAGTAGCACATAAAACATTGGAGGACTATAGCACTAAAAACTTGGGGGATTGTTGGGTTTAAAATATACAGGGGGTTTATATAGCACAAAACATTGGGGGGACATTGG
>JBCFYV010005200.1:0-16726 GCA_039000515.1 Timema cristinae
TTAGTAGACTTGTGACGGGGTAGTGGCCCCTAACTGGGATTCTGAGGCCCCTGATTGTGCATAATTAGAGATGCTAGAGTTGCAACATAACACGCAATGATTACGTCATAGGAAAAACCCAGTTGCCGAGGTTACGATCATTCTTGTCCCAACTTGTCTGCCGCCCAACCTGGCGCCAGGGTTGCGATGATTACGTCATTGGGAAAACCCAAGGTTATCGAAGTCACTTGTCGCCCCGGCAGTCTGGCGTCAGGGTGGCGAAGGAGGAGGGGGTCTCTGGAACAAATTCCCAACACTCTACCACAAAGCACCATAGCGCAAGGTTCATGCTGCTTGTTCCGGGGACAGAGCCTTTGTGACAGAAGAGCCGATGTTCATTCTAGGCTTGTCAGCCATAGCGCAAGCTTCGTGCCGAGCCCTCCGTCAAACTGACGCCGGGGAAAAACCCCCCCCGTTTGCCCGGGGCAATGACCTCAATATCTATTCTTGTCTTGTCTGCCCGACATACTGGCGCCAGGGAAAAACCCCGTTTCCCGGGGCAATGACCTCAATATCTATTAACAATCATCAAGAACCAACATGTCCAGGGTTGGTAGTCGAGGGGGAGGGGGAGGCGGATGTGGAAAGCAGGTCAAAATTGGTGGGGGAAGGAAGATATTAATAGCAACCAATCAGAGGAAAGTAGGTCAGGGGTGGGGGAATAACGGTAAAGATGTGGAAAGCAGGTCACTCAAACAGGATGTGGGTGTTTTGACCCGTTGGCGGAAGCGGGGTTCCCATACGCCACCCTAGCTACTAGTATGTGCTAGGATTAAAATACCGGAGCTCTATCTCAGAAAACAAACGCATTACTGACTGAGAAAAGGGGGCTCACATAAGTGTATTTTATTTCTAATGCTCGATATAAGAGATGTCAATATTATTTTTAGATATTAAAGTTTTAAATATGCAGCTTTTTACTAAACACACACAGACCACTGGTAGATCAACCGACAACTTAAATCTTATATAAATTTCAATACAATGTACCAAAAAAACCACTTAGCAAACCCCGGTCCTAATTATTTCCTAGCATATAAAAATATTAACCCGCGTAAAATGGTAGCTATTATCGAACCAAGGTCTCCTAGTATTGTGGTTAATTGCACTTATCACTTATACTACGTCATAAAATATCAAAACCTTTATTAATTTAGTTAACAATTCATTAACTGTGTGTAGACGAACTTGGTTACTTATAGCTGTGATAAGCTATGTAGCCAACTTATTTGACAGCTAAAATGTGAATAACCCACTGGACTGAATTTTCACACCAAGATGATGTAAGATGATGTTGATTATCTTGATGTTGATTATCTTGATGTATATTGATGTGATTGATTGATTGCAATCTTTGGTTGATACTAGTTGCTTTTATAATGATATTTAACGCTTTAACAAACACTTCTAAGCGATATTTCCAAAAGCACATTGGTGGGCGAAACGGGTTAAGGCATCAAGATTGCATAGTCTGGTTCGCTAGTGATGGGGAAGCTGGGTTCAAACCCACCGGGGTGTACGGAGCTTATATGTGTATTATATATATATACATACATATATATATATATAATTTCCGCTTCCACGTGAATGCTGGTATATTTTTCTTAATTTAAACTTCGTAATAAGCGCATTTGTTAAAAAGTTGACCAGCTGATGTAATGGTACATATATTTCCCTTTTACATAACTCAAAATCAAAAGTTCCCGTCCTTAATATATTTGAAGTTTATGGGCAATTTTATAATATTAAACTTAATGAACCCATATGTGTTACAAAATCATCTCTTCTAGGTTAACAAACATGGATGGTGATATCATTAATTTTTTTCATGCCGTTAGCAAGACTCTGTGTTATCGTCCTAAAATACTGGTTTGGTTAGCAGGTTTCCACCTCTCTCCCAAATATTTAATGAGCCAGTCGCTCCCAGATAACTGTTCTGGCATGGTTTTATTCTTTCTCTCGTTTCTAAAAGCCAACCAAACATGGCGGAGTCTTATGAACTTGGATAGTTCTAGAACCCCTTGTCTGACTATAAATAGGGAAAAGGGCTCTTCCTGCTTCCCCTGGCCTGCAACCCCGCTGTAAGTAAGGTCCGCTGTAAGTAAGGTCCGCTGTAAGTAAGGTCCGCTGTAAGTAGGGTCCGCTGTAAGTAAGGTCTGCTGTAAGTAAGGTCCGCTGTAAGTAAGGTCCGCTGTACGCTGACATCCAAATTTTCTAACTTTAAAGCTGCCGCGTGGAATAACCTTTCATTCCGACTGATAATTTCTTTTTTAATCAAATGCCATTACATTTGGATACTCAAACGCAATTTATAGAACTGTGTTTCCATTATAAAATAGACCTGATGGGCAAATGTATGATAAACTACGGTTACACCTTATAATGTCGAACAGCGAGCAGGCATGAAAAGAAAACCCAAGAAAAATAACGTTGCAATTTATTTCCAATGTGGAAGCACGATGTAAACCTCGGAATGTTTTATAATTCCAATATTGATAAAGTTTGGTCTTGCTTACATATAATTTATAATTAATGGTTGGGGTTCAAGTCGCGAAGGGTTGTAAGGAGGTTGATTTTTCATATATAGTTTCTTGATATCCTTCCATAAAATGTTGGGTACATTTTCTGTGAATTATCTCTTCCTCATTATAAACCTACGCTATAGTATGATTACATTCTGATAGCCAAAATAAACGCGATGGAAAGAGCTCTTTCTTATCTTTACTATTTATGTGTTAAAATGCTGTTAGGCTGAACGTGTTAGAGATATATTGCACTAAAAATAGATAAATAGCTAGTAGCCAAAATACTGAAAGCAAATGGTAGCATTGTTTTAAGAAAGATGAAAACCATATTCTTATTACAAAACAATCCAAAAACGTTAGAATTGGTATTTGTTAAAATTTATATCCTATTGGCAGTAAAATTGTGAAATACCTCACGAGTATTGTACATAATTTGATAACCAGTAGAAACGATTCATATATGAGCACCACTTTTAAACTGTAATGTGATAGTCCAGAAACGTTTCAGCTTATTCGTGTTGAAACATGTGCTTACCATTATTTCATTTAAAACACTGGAAGCTAATAAACTAATAAATAGTAATTGAAAAGATCTTTAACTGGGAACTGCCTTAATCTCAAAATAAGACCATGCAAGGGTATATAGGTGTCAAATCGATTGTGGATCAGAAACACACATTCCCTTGACATAAGCCTGTAAAAAATTGTTACATGGATTAGATTTTTATACAATTTGGTCCCAAGATTGAATATTTCACAAGTAAAATGTTCACTAGGTTAATATATTATTACTCTATTCTGTATCGAACCCACCATCAACGTATTTCCCCTCTAGATATACTACATGAACCAAAAACTAATTGTGTAACTTGATTGGGGCACAAAACGTATTCAAAATAATTCAAATTACAAACATAAATTCGTTGTCGCTTTTACCGTTCCAATATCATTCTTTTTGAAAGCTTTGTGGTGGACAAATATTATCGACCCAATTTTTTGAAGTCTAACAATTGTAATTAAACCGGGGTTAATGAAAAATTAGCTATGGATACCAGTGGGTGCTGCTAAACCACCAAACCGTATGTGTGCGCGTGTTCAAGTGTGTGAGTGTGTTCTCATTAGTGAAGCTTTGTTGGACATGGCGTCCACTACAGGCTTCACTGCTTAAGTGGATAATCGTTCTGGGTAAATGGCAGCACAAAAAGTAGCACAGATTTAGTAAAAACTTTATTCCTGATACTTACGGCATTTCATTTCCATTTATGAAACATAGTTTGTTACATATGTATGAACCCGGGCAGGGGTTTAACCCCGACCTACAACTTTACCTAATGACGAGTGTCCGTTATATCCTCTATCTTATGGTGGGGGGTTTTGGCACAATGGGTGGGAAGGGCCCGTTGTCAATTTTTATATTTCAAACCAAAAATTTATTCAAACAAAATACCATCTGACTCCTTTAGTGTTACGTGAATAAAAGCCTAACCAAAGGGAAACTAACTACCTATGACGGGGGGAATTTAGGGCAAAATTAGGTCAGGTGTGCTGGATGGGTTTCCCCCCAAAAATTTTTTTCCATTTCCCTAACGAAAATGTGGACACTTTCCCAAAATTAAACTTCCTGATCCTAAAAAACATTTGTGAAGTGTATATAAAATATAACCCGAACTGGTGCTAAAAGAAATACCTTAAATACTTACCACACCTACCAAGCTGTCACGTGGACAGTTTAGCTAGATTAACTCACAGTATACTCATAACCTTGAGAGATGTCATTTCGACATCTGTAAGATAAAGTAGCTACCTTAACCTATATATAGACATCTGGTAAATAAAGATAATGTAGCTACCTAACTATATAAGGGGCATCTGTAAGAAAAGATAAAGATAGCTACCATAACCTATATAAGGACATCTTTAAGAAAAAATAAATATAAAACTACCTTAACCATATAAGGACATTTTTTAAGATAAAGATAAAAAGATAAAATATTTAACCTTAATAGGGCATCTTAAGATAAAGATAAAGATAGCTACCATAACCTAAAAAATAAGGAAAAAAAAAAAATCTGAAAAAAATAAAGATAAAGATAGTACCAAAAAACCAAATAATAGACATCTTTAAGAAAAGATAAAAAATGCTACCATAACCTTATTTAAAGGGCATCTTTAAGAAAAGATGCTACCTTTAAACCCATATTAGGACATCTTTAAAAGTCCGTATCACACGACACTACTCTACTTAAATCCAGTTGCTAGCTACACTACAAACATCATCATCTAGCGTCTGGAACAAAAAAGTATACTGGTTCTGCCACTTGGTATGCTACCATACTATTGTGGATAGAACACGTGCATTTTCGTACTGTTTTACACTAGTCTATGTAATTCAACCTCAGCGCGCTGAGACTGTTGTTAGAGAAAATTTTGGGATAAATGAGCCCCAAAATGGTCCTCGGTGTGATTTTTTTGTTGGGGAAATTATTTCTAAACATCCTTGTTTATATAATACCAATTGGGACAGTATGACAAAATATTTTAAAATATAACATCTAATTTTAAAACAGTCATCTAAAAATGCAAACTTGTTCCAGCCCAATTTAATTTAAATAAACTTGATAGCATCCAACCTTGGGGGTTTTTTTTTTAGAATATAAAGTTCGAGGCCTAAAAAAGAACTTTGGTATCAAGGGTACTGTCTTTTACACCCTGGCTTTGGGACCCCTGACCACATTGTAAATAAATGAATACAAAATTTTTGGACTCTAAAAGTTTGTGTAACCCCCCAATGTATTTACCTAACCCCGAATGGATCATTTTACATCCGCGACCATTATTTTGCTTTCCAACCAAATTCCCCGGTTAAATTCTTTTTCCCACCTCCCTCTCATAATTTTCAATATCTTTATTTTAATTAATGCAGCGCTGCCCAAAATTTTAACTCTGACGTTCCATAAATATTTGCACTAAAACCTAGTACCAAACTAGCAGCTTGTGAATACTCTAGTCCCACTTTAATTGAAACTAGTTACTATACATATATCTAGGCGCTAGCTAGCACATTTGATTTCTAGTACAAGCAAGTGTCATGTGATACAGGCTTAAGATAAAGATAAATATAGCTACCATTAACCTATATATAGGATATATTACAACCTCATTAAGCCGAGCATATTAGGACCGAAGATTGGTTGGAATAGTAATAATTCATATTAAGAGGGAGATTACCGTTGTGTCTGAGAATAGACAATGCTAGCATGTTCCCGATTGTTCTTAAAATTCATATTCATATAACTAATATATATACTGTAGTTTTACATTTGCTATATATAAAGTACTGTAAATTATTTTAAGTAAATAAAAAAAGTTTTGAGAGCTTTTAAATACTAAACAATTTATATTCACTCTTTCTCATAATTAACTTTAAACTTGTAATATTTAAATTTGTTATATTTTACTTAACGTATATCCCCTCTTAACAGTTTCCTACTGTTAGTTTTGTTTTATTCAAAGTATAGGACTACGCTTGAACAATATATACTCACAGGAATCCCAAAACGTGTGGATTTCCCTTGGCTTTACTACAAAACCCAGTGATTTAAACAATAAAAGAGTTTACTTAGACTATTTCTTGTCTGGTTGAAGTAGATATTCTATTTTATATGGAAATAGAAATGATACTCCTTATCAATGATGTTCTACAGTGAGTGGTCAGGATTATTATAACTATTAATCTTAGGTGTTCTGTCTTAGGACAGGTCCATTCGTTTTGTCGGTGAACTTAATCCAACAATGTGTCCTGTCCTCTGCCTCCTCCTTGAGGTCCCAGAATTTTCTTCTCTCCTTCAAGTCATCCGATATTTGAATCCTCCATCTTTTTAAACTGCTCTTTCACTCGACCTTTCCTTCTATGACATCGCGCAGTTCCTTCTAAGGATGTGTCTGATCCAGGTTGATTTTTACGAAGAATCCCGTCACGAATGGCTTTATTCTCATCTAACTTTCTTAGGACTAGTTCATTTATCACCCTGTTGCCCTGCTTCCCACCTGATCTTCATACATTCTACCTTTCTTAGGACTAGTTTCATTTATCACCCTGTCTGCCCACCTGATCTTCTCAAGTCTTCTCCAGCACCACATTTCTAAGATCTTCAATTGTGGGCTGCATATAATTTATAAAATTAAAGTTTGTATTAAAGCTAAGTAGATAAGTTTTGAAATTATATCTAGCGAACCAACTGTGATGGAGGTTAGTTACACCTAGCTCTATTAACCAGGGCTTTAAGATCTGGTAATCAAGTAACACTGTGTATTCCTAGCGTATATATTCTTTTCTTCGTGGCTATCTCAGAATAATCAAGATTGACTGGAAGGGTGTATAGTTTGTGTTACTTTACAATCTGTTGATTTTCAATGATAATTTTCTGGCCCTTCTAAAAATAATGATGAAGCATAATACTTAAAACTCCCTCCCCTCCTCTTGTATCTTCAGATTAGCTCTATACACCTTATAAATGACATTGACTCAACATTAAAACAGATCAAACAATAATTATATTTTAGAACAAGTATTGTTGCCGACAGTGGAGTAAATAAAAGAGTTGTCTCCTAAAGAGAATAATGTGCTATTTAATGTTAATCTGGCCTCTAAGTTATGTACTAACTTAATACTTTATTTACTAAATATGGTTTCAAGAAAAGGCCATTCACTTTTGTCTCCAATAAATGTCACGTTTTTATATCAACGAACTAACCAATTGATACATAATAGAATACGACTATTCTATTTATCAGATTTACCAATTGGTATGTTTAAAGTCGGAGTGCGCCTTGGTTAAAAGGTATCTGAAAACCAGCCGTTATAGAACCCCAATGGGTAGACAAGAATTGTGGTGAGGATAACTTGTGAGCAGATAGTTGTAGGCGAGTAGAAGGGAGAATTACTTTTATCCTGTTCTAAACATGTTTTGTGTATGACAATCTCACACGTTTAGTCGTGTTTGGCTCTCTATGCTTCTAAAGTGAGTTTTAAAGGTGACATAGGTAACTAAACAATAATCCACCCCTGCAGTAATGATACTAAGCCTGCCGCAGTATTGTTCACGTAAATTAAGTCATTTCATTCTGTTTGATAAATAAATACAATGCATATGTATTATGACTAATGTATTTCAAGTATTAAATTGCAATAGTTAAACAAATTAGTCGATTAAATTATATATTAAAGGGACTCCGATTAGCTACTTATAACGATAGCGATATGAACTTTAATGTTGGGCTAATAGACTAGACTTGGACACAATTTGGGCCTGTTCTATAATATAAATTTTGTAGCTAATCCAGCAAATAGTTAATGAAACCAACCTAAAACCGAATGAAGAACGTTTCTTGGCCCGATATAGTTATTCAAAGTCCCGCGACTGCCAAACTTTGAATATGAGCATGAATAAAGAAATGGCCAGATTATAAAGGTCAGTTTATCTGTCGATCCTGGTAGAGGTAGTAGCATCAGGTAACTCAACGTACGACTACATTCCAATGGATTCAATTAATTTCGCTCAAGCGAATTTATTGTTTTTAACATTCTATATAGTTTTGGTTGGAAAACCATTTGTGTTCCATGCGGTGAAATAACAAACATTATATATATTATATAGTGAACAATGCAAGTGACCTACTCGAATACTTTGATTGCTATATCAAAAGTAGTTTTTAGTAAAACTTTTAGTAACCTCAATTATTGTTTATTAAAATATTTTTATAATTGATAAAATTATTGATGATGATTGCAAACGCCTACTCTCCACTCTTTACAAAGCGCAGCGAATTAACATAATACGATTTGAAGCAAATAATTATATATTTTAAAGGAGTACATAAACAATTTCCAGGCCTTTTTGTTTCACAAATGTCGTGTTTTAAAATCCGTTAACACGAATGAAAAGAATGATATAACCACAGAGTGGTAGTGTCTACAAATGTTTACAAAAGTTCAGACTGTATCGATATTGAGATAGCATCTATAAATACAATACTGTGGCATCGTGAATATTAATTTCTGAATCGCTCTCCATGTTGCGAATTCAAAGCATTTCAGTATTCTCTCCCACCCACTAGATTTATAAACGAGTATTGATTTGGAATGCATTCCATACATACGTATCATACACAGATATCCTTCTATAAATACGTATATGTGAGCAAATATGTGGCTCCCACATTGATATCTAAGTAGTATCTACGTTTCTTTGTTCGATGCTAACGTTGTTTAAGCTTTTTGAAATACCGAGACCGACAATATTGTTTATTAATTAGGTGAGTTAACTGATCTTTCATACAATACAGTATGGTACAGAAGGTTTATCATCATGTTGATAAAATTATTATTATTATTATTTTTATTACCGTGTCTTACTACCCTTTAGGTTTATAGGTACCTACGCTAACGTGTAATGGTAGGGTGATTGTGAGATGAAATGGAGGACCTTACAGTTTAACATGGGATCCGAACCACGGTGGAGGCCTGGTATTCCCCACATTCACAAGTTGTGATTAATACACGTCTTGTCAGAGATGAAGGAAGGGTTTGGTCATCAGATAAATCTGTGCTGGGGACCGAGGATTGAACCCCGGAACCCCAGTACAAAAGTCTGACCTCTATTCCTAGACCACCATGTCACCATGTTAATAAAAGAGTGTAAATATTTGACTAAATTCCTGGCTGAGATATTAAAATCATGCATACCAGAACATATCATGTGAGACGTTTTATTATATTTGTTCAAACCTTTGGGGTTAAGTTTTAAAATGCGTAGTTGGGCCTTTTTGTTTGTAACGAGAAGATTTAATTGACTACTCTCAATTCTGGATTTGAATAGCATATGCGTTCTGACGATACATTTTATACGCGACTGATCTTGTGAGAGAGGTAGGGCAGTGTATAGTATTTCACACAGTATAAAGTATATAACATATTGTATATAGAGGTTCATTTGCGAGTTTTTAGTTTATTTGTTTGTTTGTTCACGATAAACTCGAGAACAGCTGAACCGATCATCACACTATTCTCACTTTGTTTTCCTTAAGGTAGGACCACTGCCATCACGTCATGTGAGCTCATGTGACTTCAACTAGTATATATATGACGTGACGTTCTAAACAGACTCAAACACATAGTCACGTCATGTCACAACATGTTCTCTCGTTTCGTTTACAACAATAGGTTTACTATCTAAAGTGTAAGTTATTCATTCTTAGAATAACGATTCATATTAACATGTTGAGAAGATGAGTGAAGAATTGAACCTATGAAGCCAGAGTGTGTGAATATAAAAGACAGGTGTAAGCCATGTAAGACGTGGTTAAATGTTTTAGAGGAATGTTTGAAAAAGGGAATCATTGAAGTCTTAAGAATAACAGAGCATAAATGACTCGGTGTATGGATGTTGTTGAATAGAAAGGAGTAGCAAATAAAGTAAATTGTGGAGAAACACAAAAAACACCAGCCACGAAGGGCTTTCAAATTCGAGCATTTCTTAGAATAGCAAATTAAAAACATAAATGGTGCATTTGGTGTCGTAATAAGTTACACTCTGTAAGGATTAGGCGGGAAGATATTTTTTTAAAAAAAAATGCCCTATCACTCATAGTGAGTCTAGCTTGACCCTGAAAGAGAAGACCAACACTTATCTGGTCCAACCCAAAAGAGGAGTAGTGGAGAGAAAACCAGAGACTATGCGCCGCACAGAGCGTTACCAAGGGGAACACCTACTGGAGGTGCTACCACACGAACCCGCAAAGAGATGATAGTGAACATGGAGGTGTGAGCTAGTGAGAGTCTTAAATCTGACTTAAACCTAATTTACCAATTTCTCTCAACCATTGGGACAATTACTCTTAAGTAAAATATACCCAGGGTACTAGTCGGGAAATGAACCTGGACCCCTAGGTTTTGTAGCCAAGTGTACTGATCATGACACCATAGAGGCGGATACATCTGATGATTGTAAATGGTACTAAAATCATTTAGACATCTGCCAAACGGTGAGTTGTACCGTCCGTGTGTTCTTCGACAGCTGTGGAGCACACTACTCAACGTATGTACACATGTAAATGTATCTATTAACATTTACAACTGTCAGCTCTGACCCAGCAGCTGTCAAATCAAGTCTAGCTGGGAACCGCGGGCTTTCGTGACGAAGAGAGAAATTCTGCGGTCAGGTCTCCCCCTCCCCTTTATTTCCCCACTCATCAGTCAGAACAAACAAATTAAACCACAATTATTATAATTGCCACGTGAGCTGCAGGGATGGAAGGGGGGCCGATTGCGATATGCCTGAAAAGAGCTACAATGAAATATCGTCTAGTATTAATAATCTGAAGGGGTTTGAAATGTCAGCCACATCTAGAAAGTTCCTAGTTCAACCCGAGCTGAGGCTTGAACTTGCTATTTGTATATTTAAATTGGACGTATTACATTTGAGTTAAGAGTTCACCTCGTTTAAATGTGTGCATTAAATCCCACATTAGAGTTGGGCCATGTGTTCCTTCTTGTGAATTGTAAAAAAGGCGTACTGGTGTACTAACTCAGCACCGGCTGTTGCTATTTAGAACTGTTGTAAATGTTTTCTTAAGATAATAAAAAAAAGCAAGTTGTGTATAGTACGACACAACAAATGATAAGTTATCCTAACCTAGCTTAACCTAACCTAGTCTAACTTAAAACAGCCTAACCTAATAAAAGAAAAAATATTTAAGGAGCTAGATATATATCTACCCGCAGGTCTATTCTTTGTTATAGCTATCCTGGTAGGTGATTGTGGCACAAATAAGCTATGACGTTAATCCTCCTGGTCATGATCGTGGCACAACTAAACTATGATGATAATCCTCTTGGTCAGTGACAGTGGCACAAATAAACTATGATGGTAATCCTCCTGGTCATGTGACCGTGGTACAATTAAGCTATAACGGTAATCCTCCTGGTCAGTGACCGTGGCACAAATAAACTATGATGGTAATCCTCCTGGACCGTGGTACAATTAAGCTATGATGGTAATCCTCCTGGTCAGTGACCGTGGCACAAATAAACTATGATGGTAATCCTCCTGGTCAGTGACCGTGATACAAATAAGCTATGACGGTAATCCTCCTGGTCAGTGACCGTGGCACAAATAAACTATGATGGTAATCCTCCTGGTCAGTGACCGTGTGACAATAAACTATGACGGATAATCCTCCTAGTCATGTGACCGTGGCTACAAATAACTATGGCGATAATCCTCCTGGTCAGTGACTGTGGCCAAATAATCTATGATGGTAATCCTCCTGGTCAGTGATCGTGGCACAAATAAGCTATTGATCGAGACAAGGGTCCATAACCTGTGCATGTGCTGTGTAATTCCAATAAGTATGATGTAATTCCTCATTTAGTCTTTATCTCATGACAAATAATTTACTAGATTAATATCTTAAGTAGACCTTGGCCCAAATAAGCTATGACGGTAATCCTCCTGGTCAGTGACCGTGGCACAAATAAACTATGACGATAATCCTCCTAGTCTGTGACCGTGGCACAAATAAACTATGACGATAATCCTCCTGGTCAGTGACTGTGGCCCAAATAAGCTATGATGGTAATCCTCCTGGTCAGTGATCGTGGCACAAATAAGCTATTAGCATCCGAGACAAGGTTCCCATAACCTGCTGCTTGTGCTGTTTAAATTCACAATATATGATATAATTCTTCATTTAAGTCTTTATCTCATGAGAAACATAATTTTAACATAGATTTATATAAAATTGTGCTCAATAGATTATCCTAAATTGAGCTTTAAAACGATTTGGTAAATAGAGTTTGAATTAAACCTAGTATTTTAAAATACTACAAAACTACTTATATAGATCTTTTTATATCCTATATATATATTGAGATTATTTAGAATTTTTTTTATCATTTTTTTTTATATAAGTAATTAACTAAAGACGTAACTCGTGTAAATTACGGTTTCTGATGTAAACTGTATTCAATATTGTTCATTATCAATAAGTTAAATGATATTTTTTCTAGCTGTGAAAAGACAGGTATTATCATCTATAAATAATTACATCATTAAGACTGTGAATTCATTATTTTCACGCCTGATAACTATAAATAAAATAAAATAAATCGTTTGGCACATATTGTGTTTCAGAGTTAATCAAATGTTTTATTCGGAACTCGAACGGTAGGCTTAAGTTGAGTGTAACCAACTTTATCATTTAAAACTAATTTTGATCCAAGTTAATTAAATCAATCGTATATCGAGATCTACTAGATCAAGTTTAACAATAAAATAAAAATAAATCTTTGAAACGTATTTTGTCCCCGAGTTAAAACCAAAGATGTTCAACCTCAATATTATTAACAAGATATATCAAAACAAATATACTGTGCATGGAGTTAACATTAAATGTTTGGTTGTCAAAGTTAGAATTATATACATATTAGTGCTCTGAAGGTACTTGTATTACGACCCTCGAGCTGAGCTCGGCATTGAGATGGAAATATTTGTAGACTCGTCATTTTCAAGCTTCCTCTTAACATTCGGATGGACATCTCTAGGTTTTGCAAATCTCTCTTCCAAGTAGTTCCACGTATTATCACCTCACCAGAGGTGCGTTGCTGTAGTTATGGCAGTCGACACACTGACCTCTCACCCCCTTTGTACTACGACTCTTTTAGAGTGTCCTTACACTCTACAGACGGACCCTCCCGCCCCCATAATCTTTTCATCTTTGTTACTTGCTACTCAACAAAGACAAGCTATCACCTATGTTCTCTCCAAGGAGTGATGCCGAGTTTTGAGCCACAATGCTGGGGTTTTATTGAATGACGTCCAAATCAAAAGGACAAGGGTTCAAATCTCTGTTAAAATATAATGCTGCTGAGTTACCTTAGGAAATCATTATTTACAGTCAATTGTGAGATTTATTATTGTAGAAATATATAAAAATATACTTTCTTCACTATATTTAAAAAACTATAGCAATTTTTTTTGTTTTTTTTTTAGTGACATAGTTTTTTACGGTCACTACTTACGCTAATCATTTAAATACATGGTATAAGGAGATTAGAATTAAAATAAGTGCACCACAATTTGTTTGTACAGAAGATAGAAAAAAACAAAGTTAAACCACACTTTGTTCTATGTGATAACCTCTTAAAAAATGTTGGAAATCTTTTTTTAAAAAATTATGAGTTGGAAAAGGGTGGCCAAAGTTGGCGAAATATTGCAATATTTTACATTTCATTTTGATTAAATATAATTTACTTACTGTACGCCTACCTCACTTTACAAATAGGCCCTATTGTTAACTTTTTTCGAACACTATACTAACAAGAACATTGTATTCTATGCTCTAAGAAAATTTGAATTAAATAAAACTCGCTAAAACCATGTTTCCATTTAAATTCATTTAATTTATTATAATAATATGATAATAACCCATCCAAAATCAAGTCTTTTATTTTTTATTGCAGCGTTCAGAACACAGGTTATTAACGGCTCAATCTGATTGGGTAGCGATGAGGAAGGTAACTAAGAGGAAGTGAACTCACATTTGCATGGATAAAGATTGGAAAAACAGAGTGATAAATCACTTGTGGAAAACCGTTAAATGTATGTATATTTAAAGAGAAAACCTTCTTTAGTTCACGCAGTTGAGATTCGAACCTCGACCCCCCATCAATGGCAATACAACCAACGGAAAGCAATGGTGGTGGGTAAATAAACTTTGTAAACTAATAGGTATTTACTTTGTCTTGGAGTAAAAATATTATGATCATTAAAAATTCGAAATCGAGATTTTGATAAATGTCGACTTTTCCCATAAAACCTCTGAAACAAAAAAAAGTTGTTTCTGCAATGCCGTCTGTCAGACTGTTTGTTTGGGTTAGAACCAAACCCATTTTAGCATTTGGGTTAAGACTTTTTTTCTGGGTTTTAATCAGCCCCCTTTCCTTGAGGGTTTTTGGAATTAAATATCTAACTCTAAATTTAAGGCTAGTTTATCAAAAGGACAAAAGAGAATAAATCTATTTTCTTGAAATTTGCTCTCATGAATTTGATTAAATTTAATATATAAACACTGTTTATCATTATAAACAAAAATTTACATTTTCATTTTCTCATGAAATGACTTTGAGGGTATTTTACATAGGGGAGATTTTCAAATTTTCATCATTTTTCCGGAACTATTTGAGACTCCGTAATAACTTTTCATTTAAAAGTTGTAGTATTATTAATAGATAAAAATCATTTTATTATATAAAACCAATACATTTTTGAGCTATAACAAATATAATAATTCTTTTTAATGGTGGAACGCCATTCTGGCACTGCTTTCCATGGAAAAATATTCTAAATATTATTTTTAGTAAAGTTTTATAAATTTGCAATTCCAAGTCAACTAATTGATTTTATATCAATTTTATGTTCAAACATTTTTTCATAATATTAATCAATAAATTCTGCTCTACGCAAATTCTTGGAATTTTAGGGGAAATGTTTTAAGAAAGTTTTTGCCTTAGTATATTATTAAAAGATGCTCCAAAATATCTTCTAAAGGCACTCATGTTTGTGCGAGCATTTTACCTACGGCGGTTGGGGGTCCCAAAACCCCCCTTCAACTTTGGGATTGCTACAACCTTGCATTCTGGTATTGCTAAATTTACTACTACACCACTGTTTTTAATACAGGTTTTTGAAAATGAACTTGATTCTTATGCTCTTTGGTTGACAAAGATGTTTCTCTTTCTAAATTTTTCTGTAACAGTGTTCCTAGTTCCTGATGTCAATGAGTCAGGGGTGGCTCGAAGTAAATTTCGCACCGGGTGATATTGCTTTTTGGTTCCTCGCTACGTAACATAATATTGTCCTTTCACACAGAGGAGTCAAGGTAACTAACAGCATAGCAAAAGATAGCAGATCAAAGCCTTAACTTACACAAAAAACAATTTGATTTTTTATTTTGTTTTTCTTCTGGCAGTTCTCAAATATTCTGATAGTTGCCAGCTATCACATATTCTCATGATGATTGTACTCTTGGGAAATATGAAGATAATCCCAACCTAACAACTCCAAACCTAACAACTCCAAACCTAACAACTCCAAACCTAACCACTCAAACCTAACCACTCAAACCTAACAACTCCAAACCTAACAACTGCAAACCTAACAACTCCAAACCTAACAACTCCAAACCTAACAACTCCAAACCTAACAACTCCAAACCTAACCACTCCAAACCTGGGTATGATAGGAAAAAAATTGAAGGAGAAACTCCTCAAATGTTTAAACATACGCTAAACGTTTCGCTTCGAGATTGTACAAAAACTGTTAGGATTACAAATAAAACCATAAGAACCTGTTTGTAGACAATGTCATCCTCTATCTTTTATTATAAGTTTAACAAACACTTTCACATTAGGAATAGGTACGTTATAATTTAAAAAAAAAAGTTTTAGGGCACCATTATTTCAAGCTGGCAAATATAAAATAACTTTTCAAGAGTGGCACTAGATTCTATTTTACTCACCGCAAAATTATTTTAATGTGTAAAATTTATGTTAGTATCAAAAATTGAACGTTTGTTAAGCTTAGTAACTCCACTATCATGCCCTTTCTACTTTAGGTTTGGGGACTATTTTCATATCCCGCCCAAGTTACGTTTAATTCATGTCTACCAAACCCTTCCTTCACATCTGACAAAGACCATCTTGTGAATGTGGGGAATGCCAGGCCTCCACCGTGGTTCGGATCCCACGTTAAACTGTAGGTCCTCCATTTCATCTCGCAATCGTCCTACCATTACACATTAGTGTAAGTGCGTATAGCTGGAACGGGTAGTAATAATAATAATTCATGTCTATCTTTGTTTGGTGCCCCATCAAGCTGGCGCCCCAGGTAGACCCCCGGCTCGCAGGGCCCTTAAGCCACCCCTGTGTATAGTAACGTAACATAGTATATTATTTCATTTCACAAATCCTAACGAGTTTTTATTAAATGTCTATTTCAATAAAGATATAGTCTGTGTGGCGCACCGTTACATTTATTTTTATTACTAAGATACAAAATTGCCTTTACCTCTATGTGAGTAGTTTTGACCTTTAAATTTTTAAA
>JBCFYV010005201.1:0-18278 GCA_039000515.1 Timema cristinae
TAAATTATTATGATTGGTTACTAATAGTTTAGTTACTAATAGTTTAGTTCAGTAAATGGAGATAGAAGGATTAATTAGAAAAATTGTAAATGCTTGGTCGTGGATAGTTCATAGCATAAACCACATTAAAATCACTCGTAGAAAACTATACGTGGTATATCTGACAGAGATTTGAACTTAAAATTGCATGTGAATGATAACACAATAGTTTTCGAGACTAGCGCCTTATACTGTATGATCACTGAAGCAGATTTTTTTTTTATCACCACGTCTTACTACCTGTTTGGTGTATACGCTTATGTACTAATTACGCGAATGTGTTAAGGAATTAGAATGGTTATATTTAGAGAAAGAGTAACCACATTTTCTTAAAGGGAGAGTGGAAAACATAATTGGGGGAAAAAACCATCTTCAGTACACCAGACCAAGATTTGAACCTGGATCGCTCCATCGTAGGCAGTCTAGTCTACCACAAGAATAGCGCACTAGACCATTTAGCCCCTGAAGTGGGTGATACAATTCAAAGACTTGTGATTATCACTAAGATGACTAACAAAAGTGTATATACAATTATTCAAATAATAGATAGTAGTGATGGCTATATTAAGTCAAGAGATCAGCCAAAGTTTAAGTCACTCTCTATAGGTGGGGTTAGAATATTTCTATCATCAGTAGAATCTAAGGGATTAGTCGAGTCCAAGCTTCTCCTATCAACTCATCTGTGATAGTATTTCAGTCGTTTGTACAAAGTGTTGACAAGACAAGAAAATACCCTTCCACGATTCTTCCCCCTACACCCTCGTAAATTATTCTTGAACTCCCTCGATAGATTGGCAGTGACCATTCAAGCGGAATAATCACCATATCTTCACCATAATTACAACCCCTCCATCAGACATACACTTCTGTTCAGAAAAATCATTCATGTTAAGGGGTAGCCTAACCACCCCGAAACTACTAGGAAAACTTCTCTTGTTTTTATTACTTGAGTATTTCCATGATAATCGAGGATGACATCGTAAAACCAACAAGCACCCCTTTCAAACCCCCCTCCATTTTGCCCCATCGCATGACTTATATTGCGCTGGTAGTTTTATTTCCGTGCTGCTATTTATTTTTGGAGGGTTGATGGTGATTTGATGCTTACTCCCTCCCGACGGACTACATCTTTCGGGAAAACTACCCCTATGGGTTGTCATGTAATCAATGATACCATCAAAATGTGCTGTTACTCACGCTTGATGAAAAATTGTCAAAGGCGACAGAAGTAACGTCGTTAGAAGAGAGAAGAGAGAGAGAGAAAAGCCCGGACAGTTTGGCGGTAGTAAACAGTGTAATGAAAGAAATATATTGGGTTTTTTTTCATCCATAATTTAAATTATAGAAGTCCTCGCTAGTTATGTGATTATTCTGGTATGAATTTTATTATGAACGGTGCATTAAAAAATATCATTAAAAATGTGATATTGTAAATACCATTGACAAATAACTCCTGTACATAAACAAAATAATACTTTTCCATCACCTCTAAGTTATTGTAATAAATATAACTGCATCAGTTTTTTACTAGTATTTTAATGGTTTAGTTTATCACTCCCTTATAAGTACTTATCGTGAATATAGCAACTGTATTACATATAAATAGAAGTTAATATTTTTCATATAATACTATATATAGTTAGCTTTTTTTTTAAATATCAATTTTAATTATCTATTATTGCGTCAAGTTTTTACTACCCAACTTGTATTCACACCACTGGAATATTAATGATGATTATTGAACTTAGTGTAAGGTTATCCGCATTTGTGTGGAGAGCGGGTGGGGGGAGGGGAATTCGAGAAAATACTAATTATAAATATCTTAATAACTTTGTGTGAATCCTGCTGAAGAACCATGCTGAACAAGTGGTCTTTTCATGTTTGTGAAGATAGAGCGAAAATTTGTTAATAGTGTGTCTTGTTTCAACAATCAACCTTTGTTGACACCTTTGTGCATAAGTCATCTAGTACGGGATTAAATTATTGATAACCTAGTCTTTTTACTGTCTCGCTATCTTACAGGTAGATAAAGTATTGTGATAGTAAAAAAAATCGATCTCGAGATTCTCGACGTTTCATGACCCCCCAAATCCGAAAAAATGTTTTTGAATTTCCGTCTGTTGTACCTCATACTAGAGCCTAAATTTTGTTACCGATTGGGCTAAAACTTGATAGCCAATGTTTTCATAGGGTTGTCCAGAGAGGTTTTTAGAATTGGATATCCAACCCTAAAATTAAGGGCAGATTACTGAAGGGCAAAATTAGGAAAAGTCGACTTTCTCAAAATCGGCTCTAACTATTTTGATTAAATTTAGTTTCTAAATATATATAAATATTACAAACAAAATGGCTAACCTCAATATTTCGGCAAAATGACTTTAACGGCTCCGGTCTGATGCGTAAATTTTAATTTCTTTCATCATATCTCCGAAGCTATTTGAGATATGAAATCACTTATCATTGAAATTATGTATATCTATTTATATTACAAATATTGTATTTGTATTATAAAACCAATATTTTTCAAGCTATACGCAAATATATAATTTTAACTTTTTGAAAACTAAAGGTAAATTATTGCGTCCGTAAAAATAATCTAACCTGAAATGTTATGTATGTCTAGTCTCATGACACCCCAAGCCAAAAAAGTGATCTTTGAAATGCAGCCTTCTGTGTGTCTGTTTAAATTTAGAATTAAGAGTAGTTTAATAAAGGTCGAAAAAAGAAAAAATCGATCTTCTCAAAATCGGCTCTAAAGATTTTGATTAAAATTCGTATCTATCCGTTGATTAAGATTATAAATAAACAAGTTATTTTAATTTTCCCGTGAAAGTTATTTTAGGGTAGTTTACATAAAATAAAATTTCTGTAGCTCCACAACTATTTGAGATGCTAAATAACTTATCATTGCAAAATTGTAGTACTATTAAAAATAAACTTTTATATGGAATATATTTTATAAAACCAACAGTTTCCGAGATATGGCAAACATATTAATACAATTTTGTGAGCATTTTTATGTAAAGAGATACGATTTGAAATTTTAACGCAATCATTATCCAATGCACTAGAGTATTTAAATATAAGGCGTATAACCGAAACGGTTAGTAAAGTGTCATTAATAATAATAATATAATATATATAAATAATAAATATTGAGATAACTCCTACATGGGTGGTAAATCGTGGCGCGCAAATTGAGGGGGAAAATTCTAAATTCACGCGCTTATCATTTTACTGGCAACCCATTTGGCGACTCAAGACTTTTCTTACCAGTCAAGAGACACTTAAATATTTTTTTTTATGGTTTATCGAAGAACGTAAATAACAGGATATAAACAAAATGTGGTTGCACCTGACTTTATAACGGTAATAAAACCGTGTTATGTCTTATTTGTGTGTGTATGGTTGGGGGAAGGGGGGGATTTACACCGCTTGGAAACTGATTGTTCGGTACCCTTTGTCAAGGGGTGTAAGGAAGAGGTAAGTGAAGAAAGGAATGGGGGGTGAAGCTGTTGCCTTTGAGGGGGAAGGGGATGGTGATTGATGATTTACCGTGGTGTAGGGTGAATAATGCACCACGTAACTTAATACGATGAGGAGTTATAACGTTTCAAGTGCATGCTTCGCTTATAACAAGATAGTAACAATATTTATCTTTCTATATAAAAACAAGGTAGGTCAAGGTTATAAGTGGATTGTTAAATTTTGCCTAAAGGGGTTTTGTTTGACCCTTAAATGATCATGATATGTTTATCGCATATATATTCTTGAGTATTTGGTAATAAAAATAAAATGTAAAGTATGTTGTTATTCTTTTACTTAACTGGTGATTGATCTATTAAATTACCTTGCTGCTAGTATTGATATCGATTATTGATGGTGTAGGTAATGATTACATATTAATAGTAATTATTAATGAAAATCAACTTAGACTAAATGTGAATTATTTTTCTAAAAATATACGTTTAGTTAGGCCTACTTACAATAACAGAATAAATGTTGATTATATTGGGATACACAAATAAAACTACTGGCTTAGAGGAAAGAGCGTTTAAATAATTAACCTATGTAAAACACAGTTTGATGATACCTATCTTATATTTAAATATTTTATAATATTTGGAGGATAAAACGAATAACAGTTAAATTAACTTATTATTAACGTATTTAGGGCCAGTCTTATGGCTCCTGGATGAATATTAATTTGGCAGATAAATAAATATATATCTGGTCGATAAGTTAAAAGTGCGTCTTATGACTGCCAGATAGCATTTATCCGCCATATTAAATGTATTTATCCATCACAATTTTATCGGGAGGTTTAAGTACCTGATAACTCCTATCTGAAAGTTAAAATTATTGTTGACATAGTCACTGGTTGTTTTTCATGAATCAGAATCGGTTCTTAGATTAAAATCTTGGTTCACGTGTCTAGTAGGCAAAGGTCCGGGCTCAATCTAAATAAAGTTTGAATATTTAATTCACAATTTTATATAAACTGACAAGCTATTTGTAGAGCTATATTTATATAAGAATAAATGATCAAAATGTGAATACAATATATGAAATTTTTTAAACGTTGTACCCAACTATTGACCATATTTTGGTAGACACCGAAACTAGTACTTGCAAGACATCTTAGCTTCGGCGCCCACATGACGCCATCTGTTTAGTCGAACTCATCTAGCCGCCGTTATTTAACAAATGTTGAGCGTTTTAGCCACTTGCCACGTTGTAGCGATAGGGCTTATACGCATGCGCATAACGGTAAAAAAATAGTATTAGCCTTGCGTTTTTTCTATAAAAATATACTTATCCTTCAGATATTTATCCGGCAGATAAATTTAGTTCATAATATGCGTAAAATATTTAAGTGGTCGATATCCTTTATCTGGTCGCTAGATTTAACCTCCCGATACCAATATTTATCCGGTAGTCATAAGAAGGGCCGTAAATTTTGTTAAATATTGAGAGTGATTAGAATCTCATAGTCTCATTTTTACTTTGAAATACAAAATCACAAAGTTATATATTTTTATTTAACATAGTATTTAATTTTGTAGAGCACTGTCTTATAATTATTATGCTCAACTTTCGATAGACAAAAACTACCGACTATTAACTTAATATATATAATTCTTCTGTACGTGTATATGTCACTGGACTCCTCCTAAACGGCTGGACCGATTTTGATGAAACTTTTTCTGTGTGTTTGTGTGGGTCCATGGACGGTTTTGATTCATAATAACCCAGTAGGTAGCGCTGCAATCGGGTTCTAGGATTTATTTTTATTTCTTAGGGAATTTATTTGAGGGGATTTTTTTTAAAGATTTTTTGCATATCAGAACATGTAACCACACAATTTCACTTCCCCCTCCCCCCCAATATATATAATAATGAATATAATATTAATATTCTACCGTTAAAACCTTCTGAATAGTGGATAATTGAACTTCTGAGATAATTCATAGTATATTTGTGTACCAATAGGTGGCATAATTCGAATTCTGTGGTATTTGACGTACGCATAATTGAACTTCTGAGAATAATTCATAGTTATTTTTGTGTAATTTAGGTGGCATTGATTTCGAATTCTGTGGTATTTGACGTACGCATCAATACATGCCCAAGTCTCTTCCGTCGTGGCTTGGCGTTGTTTTGACATTTCAATTTCTGTACGATGTGTTTCGATAATCCATGTATCACAATCGCGTGAATATTGAGTGTATTTTCCATCAAGTTTACTCAAATACATACATTGGGAAAATATGTAAGGTGCTGTGTTGAAGTGAATATCTTACATGATCTTCCATAAATTTAAATTATATACATGCGTATTCAATGACAATCAATCTAACCTGCAAATTTTTATTTTAAGTGCTTATTTGTGTCGATGATTTTATAAAATTTAGGAAGTGTTAAACGTTTCACCGGAAAAAAAACATGTAATTCATAAAATTTAAATATAAGTTGCTTATATTTAGGTGTTGTGTGTTTATTAAAGAACAATGCCACGTCTTCGTGGAAGATAAAGAAATATTGGTCGACGTACAAAGAATTCACAAATAGTCCACACCTGTCGGTTAAATCGAACGGCAGAAGATCAATTGACAGACAATGCAAATTTAAGAGTCCAGGTTGCAAACACATGTGCAAATGAAAGTCAACAGCAACGCAACGAATGCCTTCGAGCTAATGCATTGAGACAAAGACAGGCGCGTCAACGAGCCAATGACGCACACAAAGCACATAAACCACAGCGCCTGCAAGTACATCGCGCATTAACACACGCATCACTTCTCCGTCTTGCGTTCGAATATGAGTCGGACATCGACTATTCGTCACATTCATAAATTGTCAGCGGCGCTATGGACAAAGAGTGCCAATCTGCCATGCATTCAAATACAAAGGTGAATCGGCCGGTTTCTGCTGCGCGTCTGGAAAAGTTGTACTTCAACCATTGAATTTGCCGCCAGAACCATTGAAAACACAATTGGCTGTAGCCACACCTCAATTAAAATTGTTTTTGCGTAAAATTCACAAATTCAATTATTGCTTCCAAATGACATCATTTGGAGCAACAAAAATCGTTCAAAATGAGGATGGTCGCAATTTTGAATCAACGTTTAAGATTCACGGCCAACTATATCATAAAATAGGTTCTTTAATCTCAATGCCTGATGCCGATCCAAAATTCTTGCAAATCTACTTCATGGGCGATGAGGAGCAACCAATAAACGCTCGCTGCCAGTACAACCACATCGAGCAGATGGAGGAGCGAGACATTGTGGTGACTTTGGAAACGATTTTGCGAAATCACAACCAGTTGGTCCAGTTGTTTTATACCGTTTCAAACAGACTGCAAAACGACAACTACATGATCGTCAATAAAGCAGACAAAGTACCATTTGGAGAGCATGCGGGCTGATACAATTCACACACCGTTAATGGAGTTGCAGTTGTTATGGTTGGCGACGCATATGAACGTCGAGATATACGGATCCAACACAGAGATAACACGGTTCACACAATTCAAGACAGTCATCGTTCTTACGACGCTTTGCAATATACGTTGATATTTTGGGAAGGAGAAGATGGATATCATTTTAACATCAAACAAATAAATCCAGTGACAGGTACAATCTACATATTATTTACTTTTTCTTTTTCTGTAAGATTAATTTCTTTTTGTCTTATTTATATTTTTACTTTGCTGGTGCATAAACCAACAATAAAGTGAGCGCGATGAACTTCTACGCATATCGGTTGATGATTCGTGCCAATGAAGACAACAACATTCTCTGATTCCTCCTGCTGTTTCATCAATACATCGTTGATATGTATCCGAAAATTGAAAGGAGCAATTACGGTACATAAAGTATAATCAAGCGAAGCTGCATTCTGAGGAGTACATTCATTTGCGTGATCCTATTGTCGGTAAAGTCGGTAACGTTGATGGAACCACTAATAGCAATGACATCGTTACCGCATTTATTCTTTCATCATCATATATTGGTAGCCGCATCATATGCAAGAATACATTCAAGATGCCATGACTTTCATGCGCGTGTGCGGCCGACCAGATTTGTTCATTACATTTACGTGAAATCCTAACTGAGATGAAATTAAAATTTTGTTATTGCCAGGTCAAACATTAATGCATCACCACGATATCACTGCACGTGTCTTCAAACAAAAATTAATATCGTTGATTAACTAAATTACACATCAATCTGTTCATTTATACACCTCAGGGATTATACGACAAACATTGTTCATCAACTCGCATTAAGATAAAAACAAAACTTTATTGATTTTGTCGGACCGTTTTTTATAACTTCACAACCTTAGGTATAAGAGGGGGTGAGGATACGTACAGTCAGCTGCATAGAAACATCGAAATAGTATGTACTTCGTACAACACGTATATACTATTTAGATGGTACGTATATAGGTAAGTTGTTCTGCTTAAGCCCGTAAAGGTTCTAGGCCCAAAACAGTATATGTTTTACACTATGAAAATAGAAACAATTAAAAAGTAATATGACATTTGTCATATTTAAAGGTACGTCAATAAAATAAAATTAGCTGTACCCGGCATACAAATTTGTAAGCAAGCTTCGCAATTTTTTTCGATACAGCTGATATTTGTGGAGCTGTGGGCGAAATTCCAAAAATTGTTGGGATCACTATTCCATGTATTATTATTATTTTTAATAATGGATACCATGTAAGTATAAGTGTCTAGCAGTTCCTATTCTAAGTAAAATTTATTTGTTTCAGAAACAGACAGACGGAATGGGAAAGCATTTCCATTACTGTGAAAAAAAAGTATTTGTAATGTACTATTGTCTCAATATAGTTGATTTTGAGGAAATAAAAGATGTTTTATTTTGTATGTTGTCTTGACAAATCCTGAATGTTTAATATTTGTGTAACTCACTAATTGGAGTTAATTGTGAATTTGTAATTGTGATGATCACATAGTGTTTGTTTTTACTATCGAAATCAATTATGACACCCAAACGAAAAGCCAACGTTCGGGCAGGACAACGTCTGTCGGGTCCACTAGTTTATAATAAATTTGCTAAGAAGATAAGTAAGTGTCTATTCTGTACTGATGCACTGATTACGATCTATTTCCTCTCGTGGCTTTGGATGGGTTTTATTCGTACTTGTTCCTCGCCAAATTGTAAGGTCACACACCAACAGCAGTGTTTTATTAGTTATTATGAGATTTATCTGGTTTTTCCGTCAATACGTTAAGCATGAGGCTGCAATTCTGAAGCAAAAGTTTGAAGGATTAGGGTCATTTATCATCTGACTTTTACATTCCTGCGACACGAATCTTTAATTTATATTATTATCATTATTATAGAAGATAAAAATTTCAGAAATGGTATACAACCAATAAATATATTATATAAACAATTATATACAATGGAGCAGGATCTCTGTTAGGATAATTGTAGAAATAAGTGTATGACAAGTACAAAGGCTACTTATAAAAACTTATTTAATATATGCATACGTCGAGTCATGTATGTCAGAATGTCGAGTTTGATAAGTATTATAAATAACTATAAAATAACACTGATAAATAATAATACAGTAAAATGCAATCAATATTAGACATCTGAAAAGTATTTTTGTATTGTTATTAAAGGTTGTTCATACCACACTTAGACTATACCAGAGTCATTTCTACTAGAATCATTGACTCGAACTTAAACCCTTAATCAGGGTAGTAAATTTTTATGTTTGGTTATTAATTTTACAATAATATAAAAAAATGCATGAATGTGAAACTCGTTTTGATTACGGATACAGCCATTCATGGATATTTTTATTCAACTAATTTTTACTAAAAAAAGTAGTTTTGTATAATGATATCGGTTTCCGATCCATGTCATTTTTCAACAATATTTACTGAATTTCAAATAGATAGTTATTGTATTAATTAGCCTATTATAATGACCCGATAATAACATTAATCTGGCACCCAATAAAATATTTGTTTATTGAAAGATTGCTATAAGATAATAAAAGTACAAATATTTTAAAGGGGAGAAGGAGTATTTTCCTAGGACCCCCCCCCCCCCCTCAAACCACTTGATCCAAACCCCTGCCCTTCCTCTTTGAGACCAGACCATCTTTTTTTTTCATTTAAGCGCCTATGATGGTGTGCTTCTGCTAGTCATGTTGCATGCCTATAGCTGTAGGACTATATATATATATATTTATTTTTTTCTTTAAAAAAAAGGCTTTTTTTTTTGCTAAGAACAAAGTGAGATACTTCACGGTGCTCTTAACGAGGATCTCGGGGAAAGTTCCCAAAAACTTCTTGGATACAAGGCAGAGGAAGAGCTTGGGAGAGGGAAGGGGGAGAGTTTATTTCGCGCGAGGAGGCCTTAGTGCAATCCGTTGTAAGGACTGCCCCACCCGAAACCCCTTACCGACCTAACCTTCCCTGTTCCCCCTGCTTCCTACTCCTTCCCCGTCTTCCCCTATCATTCCCGACACCCCTCCCCCTTACCTTTCACCCCCTCTATCTTGAGCCATATACTCCCCCTCCCCCTCCACCCTCAACCCTGTGATGTTTCACGGGTTCACCTGACTATTTCTCACGGAGATTCAGGGTGGTATTTCGATACAAGTCTACTTACTTCACGCAATTTTGTCTCCCTCCCCTCCCCGCACCCGATTTTGAAACCTTATATCTAGCCCCCCCCCCCCCCATACCCTTTTATTTCAACTCCGCAATACTTATTCTCTTTTTTGAAGTCGTAATTTGATGTTAAGTCTAAAGAAATTTCTTAATTGGGCAAGTGAAACAATATCTAAATAAAAAAAAGTTTATATTGGTGCCCTGGTGGTCTATGGGTAAGGTGTCAACTTCCGTGCTTTGGGTCCGGAGGTCAATCCTCGGTCCTGGCACAGATTTATCTGATTATCAAACCCTTCCTTCCCCTCTGACAAGACATGTATTAATCACAACTTGTGAATGTGGGGAATGCCAGGCTTCCACCGTAGTTCGGATCCCACGTTAAACTGTAGGTCCTCCATTTCATCTCACAATCACCCTATCATTACACATTAGCGTAAGTGCGTACAACCCGAACGGTTAGTAAGACGCGGTGCTAATAATAATAATAAATTAATATCTTTTATCTCAAATTACTTAAGAAGGAATTTATCTTACAGAAAGATTATCTACAGTTTGCAGGACACGTAGCGCGAATGAAAGAATCTAGAAACGTGTCCAGGATACCTACTTACTGACTGGCAAACTCAATGAAACGATAGTTGAGTGACCATTGGGAGGACCTAGACCCAGGTGGAAGGATAACGTTAGAAAAGACCTATAAATAGGGTAAGGGGGGACTGGACAGATTAGCCTAAGAAAGGATCATAGCACTTTGTAGTGACAAAGAACTTTTGAGTCCTAATGCCGTATGAGAATACAGTTACCCCCATAGACAAACACCGATTAAAAATTTTGGATAATCAAACAAAGTTTCATAAAATGGAGAAAAAATAAATCAAATAATACATTATGGTCAACAAGCCAATTAAAGAAATTTAAAAACAGTGATATCGAAAATAATTTGTATTACAAGACAATCTGTAATTCTGTAATTAAAACATTTCAGTACATATTCACACATTAATAATAATAGCTAATCATCAAAGTAAATACAGTAAGTACTATTCCATCATTCTCCTAATCCAATTTCGCAATCCGCACAAGTTTGTGTAATTAGTTCGGATTATCAAGGCTCAGTGCATATACTTAAGCATTCTACTCAATATTGATCTGCTCGTAACTTTGTAGATTAACGTTAAAAACACTTATAAACCTTGCCTATTGAGAATTCGCTATTTTCAGGTGATTGCATCTTAGTTAGCACCAACACTAACATTATCAACTTACGCCAAATTATGAAATAGAGGGAGATGAGCAATTCACCTGCAAGACTTTACACGATACACTTCTCTTTCCGGGGTTTTACACACTCACTATACTACTGCTCCTGAAACTTGACTTGATATTAATTACCTTATGTCCTATTCTAATGATAATGATACTAGTAATTTAGTATAGATCCTGGCAGGAAGACTCCTACTGCTTATTTTCGTGGCCAATCTATATAGCCTAAGTTAGTAGTTTATAAAAATATAAATTTATAAAAAAAACTATTTCAAGATAAAAATAACGATTTTTTGACACTGTAAGACTATTTATAGAATAATTTAATGATGTATAACGTTTAAACAAAACCCATATATTTAAAGCTAGCTGATATAAACGTAAATTCATTAACATGGGAAATCCTGACGTGACGTCACAGGAAGGCAGTGTGTGTACTATCACAGGTGGCTGTGATATCGACGATAGCTCGTAATATCCCATGATCCCCACACTTCAATAAAAGACTCTGCCTTAAACCATGAGTGAAGAATGACTCTTAAGCACAGGACTTATACAGAATAGCTCAATGGCAGAGTTTGGCACGCTAAGCAAAAGGTCCGGGCTTTATTCCCGATTACAGATGCCAGCTTACTTTTTGTAGACCCCTTAGAGAGGGAGTATTGTGATAAAGAAAATAAAATGAACTCTATTTATATATATATGTATATAGGCCTATATATACATACAAATATATATATAATACATAAATATAGTTCGATGTGTGTGTTTATTATATATATATATATATATATATATATATATATATATATATCATAAATATAGTTCGATGTTGTGTTTTTATAATATATATATATATATATGGAAGTTTAATGACCCCCGACACCCAAAAATGTGGGTTGCGTGATGTCTGTCTGAATCTCGGACTAGAGCTGAGGAGTTTTGGATTAGTTATCTAACCCTAAAATAAAGGTTAATTTACTGAAGAGCTAAATAGGAGGAAAAAAAATTATTTTCTCGAAGTTTGTTTTAACGATTTTAAAACTCTTTTGTTCAAATCACGAATATAGTAATATAAAATTACCGAACATTTAGTCCTACACCTTAGCTTAGTAGCTAGCATGTCAGTCTACTGAGCAAGGGTTCTAGGTTCAATTTTCGTCATGGCTGAAATTTTTTGATCATCTGGAATTGTTGGTTTACCAATTTTGTGTCAGTTCTAGATTTAAGACAGTTTATATTAGCACACCACATAATATTATCAGTCGGTTCAGAAAGTGCACGTATACATATCTCATAAATGGCATAGCAAAAATTATTTAATTGTACTGGGAATATTATCCTTTCAGGATAATTGTGTGCGTAATAAGTATCCTGATATATTATTATTAGCACCGTGTCTTACTACCCGTTCGAGTTATACGCACTTACGCTAATGTGTAATGGTAGGGTGAATGTGATATGAAATGGAAGACCTACAGTTTAACGTGGGATCCGAACCACGGTGAAGGCCTGGAATTCCCCACATTCACAAGTGTGATTAATACACGTCTTTTCAGAGGTGAAGGAAGGGTTTAGTAATCAGATGAATCTGTGCCGGGACCGAGGATTGAACCCTAGACCACCAGGTCACCATATTCTGTAATAAATTACCCAATTGAGAATAAAAAAGTTATGAAAATCTTAAAACATATAAATAAGACTAAACTAAATTCGGGTGGTTTCTAATTTATATCAACACGAGATAAAGTAGACAAAAAGGGGCCTACGGGGGATTGAACGTGGACATCATTGACGAAGTATATGTATCAGAGATCAAGGTCATGGACCAGCCACACCCCATACATTTCCTTACCCCTCACCTTTGCCACATTTTATCATTCAACTCGTGATTTTCCTACGCTAAGCCCTTCGAGAAAAAGAGAGAGACACGAGTAAAGAAAATAGTCCTCAAGATTTTCCAGGTAGCTCATTAGCCGAGGATTGTTGTCTCACGTAAGGTCAAGAGCTACCCGATGGAGCTACTTACCCTCCAGATAACGAGTTGTCTTCTTGTCGCGCTAATTTTATACACTTCTTTTCACGTTTTTTTTCTTTTTTTTCCCCTCCAACATTTTTATGCAAGCAACTAGCGCTCGAGTGGTCATCAAAGACGTCTTCGTAATTATCTACGGCGAGATAATTATCCACCTATTGTCTATTTTCAGACATTATTTGGGTTTTCTTTTGAAGTGTAAACTTTATATTTGAGTTTAAAATAGGTATTTTATATTAAACAAGTGTGATTAAAGTAGAAAAGTGAAAAATCACAGTTGAGACAGAATAGTAAGACCACTATTTAATTAATTTAAACCCGCCTCAGTGGCGTAGTTGGCTAACGCGCTTGTCGTTTGAAGCTCGACTGCTGAGGACGGGGAGATCGAGGTTCGAATCTCGGTCGGGTGAACTGGGGGTGGTTTTTCCTAAATGGTTTTCCACTCTCCCTCCACGCAAATGCGGATTAACGTCCTCTAATTCAAACTTCCCAATTCCTAATCCATTAGCGTAATTAGTACTTTAAGCGATAAACCCGAACGGGTATAAGACGCGGTGCTAAATATTAATTAATTTAAAAATTCGTATCAATTATTGAGATATATGTACACGTCAATTCACCCTGAAGGGTAGCAAACTTAACTTGACAGATTACGTGCGTTGAGGTGCGGTGTACCGTATTATTTATTTTTATATGTATTAAAAGACTAACTTAAAATATATTTATTTAATAAGAACCAACTAATTGAATATTAATTTTTTATATAGTTTTAAAGTTTTGAGTCCTCTCATGGTTTTTACTTTTAGGATTAATCTGGACTTCCGATTACCCGATTCAGAGTTCTCATGGTATAAGGCGCTAGTCTCACATTAAATTTGCTACCAATAACTGGGAGATTGGGGTTTGATACAGCTATGGTGTACTGAAGGGTTTTTACCTAAATAGTTTTTCACTCTCTCTCTACTTAAATTCGGGAGAATTTCCTTTAAATTCAATTTCCCTTTTTCCCTTACACATTATTGCATATTAATACGTAGGCGTATAGCCCGAACGGTATAACACTTAGTGCCTAAAATAAAATAACATTTTGGCTTATTTTTTTTACAGTTGTTAAATAATGGCTGCCATTACTTTTGACTGTACGTGAATTATTATACTTTTCTGGTGAGGTTGATAATATACAAGCTATGATATATTTTATGTTACGAATTTTTATTTTTTTCAAAGTTGTTTATAAAGTTTAATTTATGTGTAAAAAAAATATATATATAAAGTTCATCTTACGCTATAATGTTTAAAACTTTACGAACAAACTATTGTATGTAAACAACTGTTAGTCCTTACTCTTCGTGTGCTCTTTTTTTGTTTTATCTTCAGAACCTTGTAAAGTGAAAATCTACTTCTTTGGTCTAATGATAACGTTTTGTATAATGAATCGAAATTAGCTCTGCTTGGTTTTTACTCATATTTTCACCCTACCTCCTTCCCACACCTTCTACCCTGTCACCCCCTATCGCTCTTTCTCGCTCTCTGGGGTATTTCAACAACTTACTCGAGTCATTAGGAAACTGTCTCCCCCTCCCCTTCCACCCCCCACCGTCCTTCTTCCACTAAAAATATATATTCCCTCCTTCAACCCCAAAAGCCACGCTCCTTATATTTTCTCTAAGCAACTTCCTCATTTTATCCAATCCCTCGGCATCAAAATTAATGTGGCTACCTTCTCTCTATATAACCCTCCTTCTCTACATCTCTACTAAGATAAAATAATCCCCCGCTGTGAATTTTATTAATGTGGGACTAATGTCTGCCTTTTGCTCCACTTGCTCAGCTGATTATTCCAGAAGTAATAAGCTACCTAGGTCCTTTTATGATTTTTCATTAATTTTGAGCTGAGAAAGGCTCCTTATGATTTGCAGAAAGTAATTTGAATCGAATCAGACAGTTAAATATATTTTTATATTTAATGAATAAAAAATACTCTAGTCTTGATTAGCTAATAATTTTATCGTTAGCTCTAGATTTATCAAACTATGACAATAAATTATGTAATTAGAAGCGATGTTTTTGAAACAATTAATATTGGATAATGAAGGTTAAATTTAGGTTTTTAATTTAGTTTTTCTTTTAACTAAATTATTTCTGGCTACTTATGTTAAGATTTTGTGTCTATTATCACTAGATAAAACCTACAGTTCTAATATTTATTCCAAATTATTTGTATAATTCACAATTATTAAAATATATTTTCTTAACACTAATTTTTGTGTATAAGCTGTAAAGGAAGTCAGACGTGGCGATTAATATAATAATAATAATAATAATAATAATAATAATAATAATTTGTTTATTTTGAAAGGTGGGAATATTTTTTTTTATAAATCGTATATCGTCTTATTAAAGCATTTTCCTTTACCTTAAACTGCTTAAGACAATTCTAAAATAAACTACAAAAATATTATGAAATATTATTTAACTTTAAGTGATTATTTATTTTTGTTACGTTGTAATTTATAATGTGATTTATGTACATTTTTAATAAGTCATTCTCAAAAGTAAGGTAACCAAATCTGTAAATTGTTAAGTGGTTTTCTAGGTCTATAAAGCTTATGAAAGTAATCGGCACCTTAGTGTGTAGTTATTGTAATCTTTGAATAATTTGTACTTTACCTAATTTCGATCATAGAGCGAGGATTAAATTTAGAGAGTTTGTTCTAATTTAAGGTTACTCGATATAAAGAATTAATGAATTTTTTTAACAAGTGTGCAATTTTAAGCTATAAATAGCTATTCAATTATTTAAAATCCTGATAGTTCACGAGATATACCGGGTCAAACCTGCAATTTTATGATTTTTGCGTACCGTTGTTAAGTGTGCTACATATGAGAGCTCTGAGAAGTATTGTAGAAAAAAATCTCCGATCATTTATGAAGTGGTTTGGTATTTTTTTAATATTCTGTTCACCAAAATGTAGGTGAAAGATCTGTCAAGTTAGAAAGTAATAGTTTCAAGTTTAAAGTTGTTTATAAATGTGTGATAACTTGAAACAATCCCCCACATTATCATAAAATATTCTGTGGTGAATTTATTACAACATGGATTTATTTTATATAAAGAAGGCCAGATCATCATCATAATTAAAAATAGTTTCCAGCCTGTGGCCGTGTCAGTTTAGCAAAATGTATCCATATTCCTCTATTCTTCCTTCCTTTAATTGCTTCCATTCTTCCCCTCTTTCTTGCGCACATTCTGTTAGCTGCTCCTCCCATCTCATTTTTGGCCTCTATTGCGGTATTTTTACTACATACTCCATTTCCATTATTTTCTTTGCCATCCTCTATTTCTCCGTCTTGCTTTCTTCACTATCTCATGTGTTCTATTTCCCGGATAACTTAATTCCTATTCTTGTTTCTTCTCGTGACAGCTAACATTCTCCTAATATAGCTCGTTCCCATGGCCTCAACTTTTCTAGTTTCTATTACATTCAATGTTCATGTTTCTAATGAATGTTTGGCAATGAGTACAAAGTGTGCCCTGTACAACACTTTTTTACACTTCAAGGGCAATTTTAATCTCCAAAGCAGGTCTCTCACACAGCTATAGAACTGTCTGCAAGAAGACAAGATCTATATTCCAAACCTTTTGCTTTAGTAACAGACGTACAAGCTTTAGCGTAATGCATCGTTTAGTTGGTTTTTTTTTTAATTTCTGCTTTAGCTTTTTAGAAACCTGCCTGGAAAATTTTGAGGTGTATACAATTAAATAGTTATATTTATAATAGTAATAATAATAATGTAGGTATTATATCATCCACAAAATTATCATGATTAAATCTAACAGTTGGATTTTAACAGGACTGGCTTCTTTGGTTAGAAATTCTAAGGCACTACTCTCGCATTATAGACTAGCCTTCAAATGTTGAGATAAAGGTTCGTATCTGGATTGGGTGTACTGAGTGTTTTTTTTTTCAAAATGGGTTACCACTCTACCTCCACGCAAATGCGGATACATTTTCTTAATATACCCTTCCTAATCCCTAAAACCATCAGCGTAATTGATGCATAAGCGTATAGTCCAAACAGTTAGTAAGATGTAGTGCTTAAAAACTACTAATTAAAAGGAAAGGACTTAAAGAAAATACAATCCTACAACCATAACCGCTGGAGGCTACAATATCCGTGAAGAGGGTGGGCGGAATCTATAAGGAATTTAATGTAACAAAAATAAGAACATTTGCAAGTTTCAGAAAAAAATTGAATTATTTATCCAAAGTAAGACAACAGAGGTAAACAAATAACACATGGCCTCACAATGCGAACTGAGTAGTGTTGAAAAATATATAAATATTGCATAGACTGCGCTGCGCAGTACATTTGAGTATATGTTTCATAATCCCAAAATAATAGTAGTCCTTGAAGATGACTACGTTTGGAACAAAAGAGTTATATCTTAAATTATTTATTTATACAAACTAGTCTGGAAGAGACCAATTAATAAAAAATTAGTTAATAAAATAATAAAGAGCTTAAAGAGCTCTCTCAAACGGCTAGCAAAGCCTGAATCACCCTTGTGAATTCCGACTAGATAATTAAATTTTAATATTAAATTTAAATTCAAATATCAACTCTGATCAAAATAAATTACACAAAGGTTTGACTTCCCGACATAGCTCACATTTATGTGAGACTGTTACTTCCACCCCTTTGAAGTATTCGAGAAGATTTCGACTTGTAACAATTTCATTTGAACTGGTAATTTCTCACTAAACG
>JBCFYV010005202.1:0-20050 GCA_039000515.1 Timema cristinae
TTAATCTTTCGAGCGCATTCTTGGGGTGTGGTAGGGAAAGGAAGGGAAGCAGAAAATGTAAAGAAACAGCATGGATAGATTACAATATATATATATATATATATAATATATATATATATATATATATATATATATATATATATTTACCTTACAGTTACCATTGTTATTGTTACTATGGTGTTTTAATCGTATAATTTAATTAAATATGTTATCATGGAAATAAGCAAACGTATATACAATATACTGTACCTGCTTCAGTGATCACATAGCATAAGGCGTCACTCTCCCAATAGACAAGACTGCTGATGACTGGAAGATCGGGGTTTGAATCCCGGTTGGGTATACTGAGGTGATATTTCCTAAATAGCATTAGTACGTATATTACGGAATAAATAATATTCGAATAAAATCTTACCTTTGTATGAGAACATGACCGAACCAACCTTGCCAAAATTTGTAGTTATCCATCAGTCCATTTCAGCGTCTTCAGTTCTTCAGGTGAATTCCGAGGAATTTCCTAAGGCTATAATTATAGTGCTAGCGCCCCTCTGTGTTTTTCGACCGGGCTTGGGACCGGCTTTGGCCACATTACCGGCGTTTAATGTCGTATCTCCATTTTATTCGACAAGAATTTATAGTGATTTTTAAATAACAAGCACGCTGTGGTATACTGGAAATAGGATAGGGCTATTCCAATTTTCTATTCATTGTTTCCTATTTTACAACGCCCACATTAATTTTTTAGAATTTAAATTGTTTATAGATTCAATTTTCTAAATAATACCCGCCTCGGTGGCGTAGTTGGCTAACGCGCTTGTCGTGTTGAGCTCGACTGCTGAGGACGGGGAGATCGAGTTTCGAATCTCGGTCAGGTGAACTGGGGTTGGTTTTTCCTAAATGGTTTTCTACTCTCCCGCCACGCAAATGCGGGTTCACTTCCTCTAATTCAACCTTCCCAATTCCTAATCCATTAGCGTAATTAGTACTTAAAGCGTATTACACGAATGGGTGGTAAGACGTGGTGCTAAATATTATATTACATTTTCTAAATATAGTAAGTTGAACTAATAATTATAACAATAATAACTTATAATTTCCAGATGCAATTTATTTTTAAGAACTTTCAGGTGAGAACCACTCCAAATAGTTTCAGAAAGCATTAAATTTAAAAAAATTTGTTGGTGAATGACCACTTTAAATATCTTCTAGAAGCATCTTATTAAAAAAAAAATTCAAGAAGAGGACCATTCCAAGTAGCTTCTAGGAAGATTCAGTTTTTCAAAATATTGCTTAGTGAAGTCCACATCAAATAGCTTACAGAGGCATCTAATTTTCGAGGAAAATTCAGTCGAATAGGAATCTAAAAAGTTTATAGAAGCATCAAATTTAATAAAAAATGGGGGAAGATATATTTTTAAAAATCTGGGTGAGAGCTATTTAAAATAGCTTTTAAAGTTATCCAAATCTCAAACATTTCTTGAAGAAGGACCACTCAAAATAACATTTGAAAGATTAAAATTTTAAAAAGAATTGGAGGGAGGAATACTCTCAATTTCTTTTAAAAGAATCTGGATTTCCAAAAATTGGGTGAAGAACCACTCCAAATTAGTGAGCTAAGCCCAGGAGAACCCACATGGTCTAAAAGTGTCAGTCTCGCAGGAGTCTACACTGACAATGACGGGGAGTTCGGGGTTTGAATACCGGTCGGGTGCTCTGAGAGGGGTTTTACCTATATGGTTTTCCATTCTCACTTTACGAAAATTCGGGTACATCTAAACTAAATTCTAGATATTTAATCCCTAATCATCTCATCCCTACATTAGCGTAGCTAGTAGATAGGTGTATAATCTGAAAGAACTGGTAGTAAGACGTGGAACCTGCTTTGGTGGTCACATGGCTTAGGGTACAACTCTAAAGGTGGATTCACACATTAATATACGCTACGCTAAGCATAACTATGCTATGCCACGTTATACTAGATTTTGAAATCGCTAGCAAAATTCTTCTAAAAAGATTAAATTTTCAAAAATCTCCAGGTGCGGATATTTCCAAATATCATCCAAGGACAAGATATGTTTAAAATATTGTTGGAGAAGACAACTCAAAATGGTTTTTGAGGCATCATATTAAAAAAAATAGAAGGAGGACCATTCCAAATTGCTTTGAAAAGGCAACTCTCCTCCAATTTTTTTTTTGTTTCTCCACACACCATTCATCTCTATATAAAGAAGGTTCCACAGCCACTTGTCCTATTAATGGCTATGCTGACTTAATTATAGCCGGGATACAAGTATTCTGATAATTTTTCATGGACCTCACACACTACGTAATTTCCTGGGAAAATTCCCATTGTTCAACTCAGGGCTGAGCTTTCCTAGTAATTCCCACACTTTACTTCGTTTTTATTTGTTTCGATTTTAATTTAACTAGGTTATTTTTATTTAAGTCAAATACAGTTTTTTTACAATATATAAAAAATATTATTAATTTCAAAATATTAGAGTATTATTTTTTGCGTATAGACCACCAATAGTATAGTAAGTCGCGGTGCTAGTAAAATTATCAAAACTACCAAAAATAGAAAGATTGTAACTCCGAACCCGAACTGGGTCGATTAATAGTGAGCTATTTATTGTCTTAAAAGTGATTAATCCCCGTCATTTGCCTGTAGGCAACCCTCTCAACACTGTTTATACTCGTCCGTCGGAAGCGGCAAACAACTCTGTGCATCGTAACCCTATTATTATTATTATTATTATTATTAGCACCGCGTCTTACTACCCGTTCGGGTTATACGCACTTACGCTAATGTGTAATGGTAGGGTGATTGTGAGATGAAATGAAGGACCTACAGTTTAACGTGGAATCCGAACCACGGTGGAGGCCTGGCATTCCCCACATTCACAAGATGTCTTGTCAGAGGTGAAGGAAGGGTTTGGTAATCAGATAAATCTTTGCCGGGACCGAGGATTGAACCCCGGCCGCCAGCATAGAAGTCTGACACCTTACCCCTAGACCGCCAGGTCACCTGTAACCCTATTATACAGTCGCACACACCAAACAAAAAAATGTGTGGCTTGAAAACCTAATTGAATTTTTAAAATCCAAATTAAATATTTTCAAAATTGTCCACGCTCTGGTCACTCTTAACGGCACTCGACGTACAAAAATTCCCGATAACTACCGAACTAGAAAGCTTAATGTCTCGGTACTAATTTATTGGAGTCCTACAACCCCAAATATTATGTTTGACTTTTTTTTTAATGGTTACAATGTTTTTTTTTTTTAGTAAGATGAACTATCATTAATATGTCTTGTGGGAGAGCTACCCCCTTACCACCTTCCAACTTCCACACTCCTTTACCCTCATTACACTACTTTATGCTACATAAGACTTCTTGGTACCAACCAGAGCACATTTCCAATAGTAAACAATTAATTGTGTCTGAATAAATGATTATACATAGCCACCTAACACGAAGGAAGTAAGTCAGTTTGTGGTATACGAGGACACCCATTAATCACCATTTTAATGGATTCTGAGATGACAGGATGTGGTGAGGGGGGATGGGGTCATAGGAAGGGTTGTAGCACATGATGGTGGCAGAGGGATGGAGCACCTGGCTGCGGGGTGAGTGGGGACAATATTTTTTTGGTTGAGAATACGGCGACACTCATTTGCATGAGGGTGGGTGGGAGGGTGGGGCAGAGGTCACGACTGGGATGCAAGCCCCTGCAAATGCGGGTTCACTTCCCAAGGGCTAGGGATGGCTGAGAGGGGGGCGGGGGAGACTAGCATACGGGGAACAGGGTTTTCTCTCCCTCTCTCTCTCTCTCATCATCGTGATGTAGTAGAGCAGCTTATGGACCTCGAACCCTTACTCCCTCAAACCTTGATGGTCAGTCCTAGCAAAGATTGGGAATTAAGGATATGACAAGTATTATTCAGTACAAAATTCTCTCTGAGGGAGGGTAGCTTATGGACCTCGAACCCTGATGGTCAAGATATGACAAGTATATTCTCTCTCAAAGAGGGAGGGTAGCTTATGAACCTCGAACCCTGATGGTCGGAATATGACAAGTATTATTCACCTCTAAATAAATAGAACAGTTTTTTTAAACCTAGTATATTCTTAATATTACATTGATACATATATATATATATTCAGTACAAAATTCTCTCTCAAAGTCTTAGTCTTTTCAACATACACATACGTATAGTCTTTCACCACTTGAAAAGTTTGTATTTGTCGTCGCCTAGATAGATCAGTCCGCGTTGCGACGCGTTAAACCGACTTCTGTATCTCGCGCCAAAGTTTTTGCCCGGAAGACGCACTTTACCCACATAGTCCAGCGTCACGATGTTCGGCTCGTCCTCTGGCTCGCTGATCTCTTCGTCTCCTTCCAGGTGACGAACGTTGTAGGCCCGATACTTTTCGAGTTCAGAGATGCTTTTGACGCGGTCGAGTTCCTCCCGCTCGATCCGATCCAGCTCGATGCACAAAGCGTCTTCGTCGAGCAGGGGAGCGTCTTCGCCGAGAATTTGTGGCTCGTCCCCTTCCTTCAGCTTGTAGACGGCACATGATGTTGAACAGTTCTCGACGGACTGACTCGCCTCGTACATTCCCGGATTATGGCATCCGAGCTAGTGCACCGAAGAGTCGCAACACTCGCTGTAACCCTTCTCGACTCTCGCGATGTAGTATTCCAAGCTGTTGTCTGAGATCTTAATTTCACTCATGTCCTCCAGACGATAACCCAACCGTCTAAACATTTCGAATGAGATGCGTCTCCCTACCTCCCGGTCGCTTTATATGCTCGGGATGGAGGGAGGGACATACCCTCTCACCCTTCCTCTATATCCTTCGCATCGATCCACGAATTGTGTGTAGATCACAGAAAACAACTTAACGGAACAGGATACAGATCTAGAGGTCCCGAGTTCAATCCTCACAGAAAACAACCTAACGGAACAGGCTACAGATCTAGAGGTCCCAGGCTACAGATCTAGAGGTGCAGGGTTCAATCCTCACCTCAGTACCGGTACAAACCCTTCCTTCACCTCTGGTGAATGTTAGGTCATCACCGTGGTTCGGATTCCTCCATTTCATCTCACAATCACCCTACCATTACACATTAGCGTAAGTTAGACGTGATGCTAATAAATATAACTCCCTGGTATTGATGCGGGCTAGTGCGTTCTTCCTATTACAAACCGACTATATCTAGCGGCCAACATAGCTATGTGTGACATAGTGTGCTCTTCCTATTACAATCTGACTATATCTAGCAGTCAAAAGAGCTATGTGTGACCAAGTATGTTCTTCCTATTACAAACTGACTATATCTAGCGATCAAAAGAGCTATGTGTGCTGTGTTTGAGAGGTCTGTATTGTGATCTCTCATCCTCTTCTGGAAACAAAGTAAATTGTCTAGTTCCCTAGTCCAAGGGCGGTACAGGTAGGAAGAACGGCAAAGTTTGTTCGACATAGGAATTATTTTCTGAAAGGTCTTTTTTTCCCTAGCAGAAATATAGTATATAGTCCGATATTGGTAGGAAAATAGACCTTTCAGAGAGTATAAACCCACCTCGGTGACGTGGTTAGCTAACGTGCTCAACTGCTGAGGACGGGGAGATCGAGGTTCGAATCTCGGTCGGGTGAACTGAGGGGGCTGGTTCACATGGTGCTAAAGCTACTTGATCATTCGTCAAGTCATGTTATCTTCGGCCGTCACCGTTGATATATATTATCTTATCAGGGAACGCGAATGGTTTCTCTTCATGCTAGGGCGAACGGGTTCCCTCGGTAATTACATTAGACATTTATTTCAAATCATTATTAATTCTTTTTACAAGATTTATACGTTTAAAGTTAATTAAGGTTAATTATTCTACACATGGTCTGGATACTGTTGGTCTAAGATGTCGGACTTCAATCCTCAGTCCTTAGGATATCTCCATTTTCATTGCTTTCATCTACGATATCTAAACATTATAACTTTGTGTGGGATCTAGCAATAGATACCATATCTACAATCATGTTTCCACTGGAGTGTGACATCTAGCAATAGCTACAAGATCTACTATCATGTATCCAATACAGTATGACAACTAACAATAACTACCAGATCTACAATCATGCATCCAATACAGTATGACAACTAACAATAACTAGCAGATCTACTATCATGTATCCAATACAGTGTGACATCTAGCAATAGCTACCAGATCTACTATCATGCATCCAATACAGTATGACATCTAGCAATAACTACCAGATCTACTATCACGTACCCAATACAGTGTGACATATAGCAATAGCTACCAGATCTACTATCATGTATCCAATACAGTGTGACAACTAGCAATAACTATCAGATCTACAATCATGTATCCAATACAGTGTGACATCTAACAATAACTACAAGATCTACAATCATGTTTCCACTGGAGTGTGACATCTAGCAATAGCTACAAGATCTACTATCATGTACCCCAATACAGTGTGACATATTGCAATAGCTACCAGATCTACTATCATGTATCCAATACAGTATGACAACTAACTATAACTACCAGATCTACAATCATGCATCCAATACAGTATGGCATCTAGCAATAGCTACAAGATCTACAATCATGTTTCCACTGGAGTGTGACATCTAGCAATAGCTACAAGATCTACTATCATGTATCCAATACAGTGTGACATATAGCAATAGCTACCAGATCTACTATCATGTATCCAATACAGTGTGACAACTAACAATAACTACCAGATCTACTATCATGCATCCAATACAGTATGACATCTAGCAATAACTACCAGATCTACTATCATGCATCCAATACAGTATGACATATAGCAATAACTACCAGATCTACTATCATGTATCCAATACAGTGTGACAACTAGCAATAACTACCAGATCTACAAACATGTATCCAATACAGTCTGACATCTAACAATAACTACCAGATCTACTATCATGTACCCAATACAGTGTGACATCTAGCAATAGCTACCAGATCTACTATCATGTATCAACTGGAGTGTGACATCTAGCAATAGTTACCAGATCTACAATCATGTATCCATTACAATGTGACACCTAGTAATAACTACCAGATCTACTATCAAGTATCCAATACAGTGTGACAACTAGCAATAACTAGCAGATCTACAATCATGTATCCAATACAGTGTGACAACTAGCAATAGCTACCAGATCTTCTATCATGTATCCAATACAGTGTGACAACTAGCAATAACTACCAGATCTAAAATCATGTATCCAATACAGTATGACATCTAACAATAGCTACCAGATCTACTATCATGCATCCAATACAGTATGACATCTAGCAATAACTACCAGATCTACTTTCACGTACCCAATACAGTGTGACATATAGCAATAGCTACCAGATCTACTATCATGTATCCAATACAGTGTGACATCTAGCAATAACTACCAGATCTAAAATCATGTATCCAATACAGTGTGACATCTAACAATAGCTACAAGATCTACTATCATGCATCCAATACAGTATGACATCTAGCAATAACTACCAGATCTACTATCACGTACCCAATACAGTGTGACATATAGCAATAGCTACCAGATCTACTATCATGTATCCAATACAGTGTGACAACTAACAATAACTAGCAGATCTACTATCATGTATCCAATACAGTGTGACATCTAGCAATAGCTACCAGATCTACTATCATGCATCCAATACAGTATGACATCTAGCAATAACTACCAGATCTACTATCACGTACCCAATACAGTGTGACATATAGCAATAGCTACCAGATCTACTATCATGTATCCAATACAGTGTGACAACTAGCAATAACTACCAGATCTACAAACATGTATCCAATACAGTGTGACATCTAACAATAACTACCAGATCTACTATCATGTACCCAATACAGTGTGACATCTAGCAATAGCTACCAGATCTACTATCATGTATCAACTGGAGTGTGACATCTAGCAATAGTTACCAGATCTACAATCATGTATCCATTACAATGTGACACCTAGTAATAACTACCAGATCTACTATCAAGTATCCAATACAGTGTGACAACTAGCAATAACTAGCAGATCTACTATCATGTACCCAATACAGTGTGACATCTAGCAATAGCTACCAGATCTTCTATCATGTATCCAATACAGTGTGACAACTAGCAATAACTACCAGATCTAAAATCATGTATCCAATACAGTGTGACATCTAACAATAGCTACCAGATCTACTATCATGCATCCAATACAGTATGACATCTAGCAATAACTACCAGATCTACTATCACGTACCCAATACAGTGTGACATCTAGCAATAGCTACCAGATCTACTATCATGTATCAACTGGAGTGTGACATCTAGCAATAACTACCAGATCTAAAATCATGTATCCAATACAGTGTGACATCTAACAATAGCTACCAGATCTACTATCATGCATCCAATACAGTATGACATCTAGCAATAACTACCAGATCTACTATCACGTACCCAATACAGTGTGACATATAGCAATAGCTACCAGATCTACTATCATGTATCCAATACAGTGTGACAACTAGCAATAACTACCAGATCTACAAACATGTATCCAATACAGTGTGACATCTAACAATAACTACCAGATCTACTATCAAGTATCCAATACAGTGTGACAACTAGCAATAACTACCAGATCTAAAAATCATGTATCCAATACAGTGTGACATCTAACAATAGCTACCAGATCTACTATCATGCATCCAATACAGTATGACATCTAGCAATAACTACCAGATCTACTATCATGTACCCAATACAGTGTGACATCTAGCAATAGCTACCAGATCTACTATCATGTATCCAATACAGTGTGACAACTAGCAATAACTACCAGATCTAAAATCATGTATCCAATACAGTGTGACATCTAACAATAGCTACCAGATCTACTATCATGCATCCAATACAGTATGACATCTAGCAATAACTACCAGATCTACTATCACGTACCCAAAACAGTGTGACATCTAGCAATAGCTACCAGATCTACTATCATGTATCAACTGGAGTGTGACATCTAGCAATAGCTACCAGATCTACTATCATGTACGCAATACAGTGTGACATCTAGCAATAACTACCAGATCTACAAACATGTATCCAATACAGTGTGACATCTAACAATAACTACCAGATCTACTATCACGTACCCAATACAGTGTGACATATAGCAATAGCTACCAGATCTACTATCATGTATCCAATACAGTGTGACAACTAGCAATAACTATCAGATCTACAACCATGTATCCAATACAGTCTGACATCTAACAATAACTACCAGATCTACTATCATGTACCCAATACAGTGTGACATCTAGCAATAGCTACCAGATCTACTATCATTTATCAACTGTAGTGTGACATCTAGCAATAGCTACCAGATCTACTATCATGTACGCAATACAGTGTGACATCTAGCAATAGCTACCAGATCTACTATCATGTATCAACTGGAGTGTGACATCTAGCAATAGCTACCAGATCTACTATCATGTATCCAATACAGTGTGACAACTAGCAATAACTACCAGATCTACAATCATGTATCCAATACAGTGTGGTAAAAGGTTAAATATCTTCTGCAAGTTTTCAATCCTTAGTCCTGCTCAAGATGATTGCCAAACATCCTGATGGTCTGACTTCAATCCTCACTCATGGTAAAAAAGGTTTAATATCTTCTGCATGTTTTCAATCCTTAGTCCTGCTCAAGATTATTGCCAAACATCCCGATGGTCTGACTTCAATCCTCGCTCATGGTAAAAAGGTTAATTATCTTCTGTATGTTTTTGGATCCAAACGCAATTATTAAATTATTGTAGGTATAGCTAAAATCTAACTAATGTGCCCTAGATTTTAATTAATTAAACCTAACAATAAATTCTCACCCTCACTAACGGTCACGTTGACTAACGCGTCATGCTTGTAATTTACTTAAATTCCTTCCACGGAGGGTCAGGGTTCGAAACTCATCCGGTTTTAGTGGGGGGGGGGGGGGGGCGGTTTTTACAAATATGATTTATCATTGTGGTCTCTAATAAGGGTGCACTGAGTTCTAGCCTTGGATGAAGCAGTTTAAAATATTGTGCGTCTAATGTATAATTTAAGAAATGCGGCTGCCAGTTATATATAATTGACCTGAATCGTTGTATATGTTGTGTTGGACTATACATTCTTAAATTAGCTGGAATAGACTAAAGTTCTAATAATAGGGTTCTAATGATTTTAACTTTTTGAGGGGAGGGAAGGGTACAGCTCCTGAATTATAACGTCCTGAACCCCTTGGTCTTTTATCTAAACATAAATTTACAGATTCTAACAGTGTGCTTAATCTATGCCTCGTAAGACCTAAGTTTACTTCATTAACTAACAATACGAGGTTCGAACCTTGCTCCCCAGATAATTGTGCTTAATCTGTATCTTGTAAAACCAAAGTTAATAATCTTACAGGTTAAAATATCATTGAATTGTTTAATAGTTTTTTAAAAAAACACCTACTTGAGTCGTTTTTGAAATGAGTTTAAACACACATTTTTTTCCAACCTCTTTTTTCCCGTCTTTCTTTTTTTAACAGAAGGGTCCGAGGGAGAACAACCCACCTCGCTCTCAGGATAATTGTGTTTAATCTAAACTTCGTAGATTCGTACATTAAAAGTTAGATGCGAGCAAAGTTATTTGCAAAAGGATATTTAAGAATAAAGCATCTACGTATACACTGACAGGATTCAAATCGTCACTGGCAAACCGAACAAGACTAGATTGAAGCCTTTTTCTGGATACATTCCCATCTTCCCAGGTTGCTGACCTGCTGGTCTAGGGGTAAGGTGTCAGACTTCTGTGCTGACGGTCTGGGTTCAAACCTCAGTACCGGTACAAACCCTTCCTTCACCTCTGGTGAATGTGGGGGGGAATGCCAGCCCACCATCGTGGTTCGGATTCCTCCATTTCATCTCACAATCACCCTACCATTACACATTAGCGTAAGTAAGACGTGATGCTAATAAATATAACTTCCTGGTATTGATGTGGTCTAGTGTGTTCTTCCTATTACAATCTGACTATATCTAACGGTCAACAGAGCTATGTGTTCTTCCTATCACAATCTGATTATATCTGACGGTCAACAGAGCTATGTGTGACCTAGTGTGTTCTTCCTATTACAATCCGACTATATCTAACGATCAAAAGAGCTATGCGTGACCTAGTGTGTTCTTCCATAGAGCTATGTGTGGTGTGTTTGCGTTGGGACTGAGAAGTCGGTGTTCGTTACCCTACGTTCTATGAGAGGTCTGTATTGTGATCTCTCATCCTCTTCTGGAAGCAAAGTAAATTGTCTAGTCTCCTGGTTAATAGGGTTCTAATGATTGGAAAAAAATGTTTAATGTGAATCTTGTAAAGAATTAATGATGATTGAAGAATTAAATGTTTAATGTAATAAACTTTAAATGTATGAATCTTGAAAAGAATTAACGATGTTTAATGTAATTAATTTTTAAACGTATGAATCTTGTAATAGAGTTCTAATGATTGGAAAAAATAAATGTTTAATTAACTTTTAATGATTGAAAAAAAAAAGTTTAAGTTCTAATGATTTTAACTTTTAATGATTGAAAATAAATCTTTTATGTAATTAACTTTTTAAATAAATGTTTAATGAAAATTAGCTGATTTTAAAAAAGAAGGGAGGTAAGAAATAATGAAAAAACCCTATCCATAATTAATTCTATTTAATGAATATAAAGATTTAAAACACATAGATACATACTAAATTAGTTGTTGTTTTTTTTTTTTCACAAGTTATAGTTCTTGAAAATGTTGTTTTTATTTAATGAATATAAAGATTTAAAACACATAGATACAAGTTATAATTCTTGAAATTGTTGTTTTTTATTTAATGAATATAAAGATTTAAAACACATAGATACATACTAAATTTCTCAAGTTATAGTTCTTGAAATTATACATTAACACTAATCACTTACACTATAGAGAACAGGACGTGAATATTTTTTTTAGTTTTAATCACTTACACTACAGAACATGAATATTTATACATTAACACTATAGAGTACTGGACGTGAATATTTTTTTTATCACTTACAGTATAGAACATGATTTTTTTTAGTTCTAATCACTTATGATTTTTTTCACATAGACGTACTGTCACCCTATAGAGTTGACGGTCTGATTGAGTAATGGGACCAAGGAAGAGTATTGACAGTTCCTGGTACTCTATATCTTTTATCGTCGATAGAGCATAGAGCGAGCCTATTGAATTTTTGTGTGTAAAGTTTGAATCCTACTGCTCTTATCGAACGAGCCTCTCTCATGACTATCGTCTCATCTGTCAAACAATTACGATAATCCTCTAATGAAAGCGTTCTTAACGCGCTACTCTTCACGCCTTTAGCCTTGAGAGTCTCCCCAACCCCTTGTACCGAGAATGAATAGAGTTTAGGACGTAAACCAATGAACTCAGTGATGATCTGACCTCGAGTCTCGTCTTTTAGTTTACCGAGCACCCCTTTATTCACTACGGGCATCCTGTAAACATTGTCTTGTCCGTAGGCGGAGGTGTCCAGATACTCATTAGCTAACAGGGCTAGTCTCTGGTATGCATCTTCAACAGTCATGTAGTAGAGAAGCGAGTCAGTATCAGTGTATTGAAGTTTTAACGTACCTTGGGGGAAGGCGGGGATCATAACCTGGTAATGCAGACCGTACATGACTACCTTCAAGATTTCAAAATGGCGAATCCCGCATAGATAGGCATATCAAAGTAAATCTCTTGCGGTTCCATCTCGATGATGACTAGGTTTTCTGACACTATCGAGCGGTTTTTAAAGTTAGGGCTGGCTATGAGGTTACCCGCTCCAAATTTCCCATCCCACCTGGTAGCTATCTTTATCGTACGGTATGCTCTCTTGTTAGATATGAGGCGACCGAATGCGGCATTGTTCATCAGTTTGAAAAATATGTTTTCAAATTGATTACTCGCTTTACTCCTCATTTCGGCGTTCAACCTGATATACGGAGCCATCCACGGCGCTTGCTTGAAACTGAGAACACGGTGAACTCTCGTCAGTTTCAACCCGTTCGCTAAACATAGCTTTAGATGACGATAGTGAATTACGTACCCCGTCTTATCAGCTAAAGTTGTTAACAGTTTCTCCTGTTTCCCTACGGGTGGAATCCCTTTCTCAGGACAGAACGGCAAGTCAGAATGAGCGTCGTGCACATCTTGCGGGTATTCAAGATCTACCTGCAAGATATAGCCCGTATCCGCATCATCCTCTACTTTTAGCACGTCCAATCGAGCAATGTCGTCATCTTCGAGCCACCTGAACTCTCCATAGGGAAGTGAGGACAGCATACTAAATGAATAGAGTCCATTTACGTCTAGATAGACAATGTAGGACTCTGGCTTGGAAGGATCAAACGTATCCATATAGCGATTATTCGCTACAGCGTGACGATTAGCCACAAAACATATCCCTCCGCGGATAGCTCCCTCAATGAATTGATGAGTGTCCACATCATCGATTAATTCGAGCCGTACCCGGGTTATTCTCAATAGAGCCTGGTACGCTAGACTGGGAGCTTTAAGAGACCATCCGGGATCTAGCCTATACGTCTTCATGCAGAGATCACGAAAGTTCTCAAAGACGTCCCCTAGTAAAGTTACGTCTGTGTACAGGTAGAGGTTCGAATAGTCCCAAAGATTCTTACATTCGAATACTCGCCAAACCTCACAGGCGTGATCATAGTCTTCCTGAGAGATATGACTATCCGTGAGCGCGTTGTAAAATTTATCTTTGCTCGGTAACTGAGTCTCGTCTAGCCGCTCGAATGAATCAATATAATCATAGGGGAACACTCCTTTTCGTGTGACTAATTTGAAGCGTTCATCCTCGGGATGGCACTTACGGGTGATTTTAAGTTGCTCGGGTTCGAGGTAAGATACACATTTCTCTAGGGAAGTACATAGAAAACTGAAACTATCTATAATTTTAATCGTGATCCCTCGAAACCCGCACCAAATATATTTCATGATTACTTTGAATCTTCCCATAGTCTCTCCAATAACTCTGACTTTTCCTGGATTGATGAGAACGCTCTCCCCCGTGAACGGATCAGTTTCTCTACGTTCAACGAGTGATTCTAGAAGGAAAAAATTATCGTAGCAACGTGCGTTATGAATTACTACGCTCAGGTGAGTCGGGTTCTTGTAATTAATATTGCACCCTGCGTGACTACTCCCTCGGTAAAGTCCGGTCAAGTGACAATGATCCATAACCCGAATATCATCATTCTTGTAGGGCTTCTCGCATATATGGCAATGAGAGGCTGTATTATGAGCGTCTCTTTGAGCAGGAGTTAACGGTTTCATCGGTACAACAGTACTATAGTACTCTAGCACACGCTTCGCCGTATCTACGAGCGCCTCAACAAATTGGTCAGTACAATCTTTTCCCGTGAAGTGACGGTACTCTGAGAGACTATCGTTAAAATTACATTTAACGTACATTCCTACAGAATAAGCTACATGACGCTGAACATTCTCAGTATAAGAAAATTTTGGGTCGGGATCACTCGTCTCTATAGGCATAAGTAGGCTCTCCAGGTCCGCATATACGATAAATCCTGTTTTCTCCTGCTGCTTATACTGAGTGAACGTGAGGAATTTATCCTGTCCTTGAGGGAATGTACTCCTTACCGCGTCGAATTTTATACACGTCTCTTTATGTTTTGTGAGTTTGTTTTCAGTCAAAAAAGCGGACAGGCATCTATCACAAAAGTATCTACGTCCTCCGCTAGACGCTCGCTGTAGTTGAGGGTTTATTAACCGTGACAGATTTTTAATCCAACTGAAATGATAAGTTTCTGTCCCGTGTACTCTTATCATAAATAAATGTACATGTCTAGCACGCTCTTTAGCACTGACATGTACGGGAACAATTACTATTTTTTTAGAGGTGTCAGCTGTATCAATATAAGAGTCACTCCCATCATGCTTTGCAGTGTACACATTTATAGATATATCGTTAAGCTTTTCAAAACGCTCGATATATCTCATTTGGAAAGGGAGAGGGATCCCGTCCAGATTCAACACGTCTCGAAAATTGGGGTAAGAGGATAAACGTTGAGCTCTCCCTGTCGGTTCAAAAATAGCTGATAAAACAGATATGGGGAAACAATGACCTTCTTCACATTGCACATTTATCAGCGCTTCACGCCTGGCTATAGTTTCTGGGATTTGAACCCGAGCCCCGATCGTGAAAACCGTGTTTTTAGAGAGATTTATTCTCATCTCCAATGTACCGTCATACATCCAACCTGAGTCTCTAGAAACAAAACCTTCAATTTGAGCAAGGAGGGGAAAAACTACATTATTTTCATATAACTCCTCCAAGTTTGTAGTGCTAAATATACCGCATAGACTAGAGATGAAATACCCTTTCTCAATTCTACCTTCGGTAGGATGTCTAAACTCGCAAATGAGGCTGCAATTTACCTTTATCGAGTCATTTGCAATTGTTTCTTCTACCGTCTTTACGTATATACCTCCGCACGCGGTAAGAAACTGGACAGGGTCCTTGTAAGGCAATTCGTTAGTGATAGAATAGGTTTTTATACGGCGGGTGTACGCCTGCTCAATAAGTTTCAATGAGAGACCTAACGGTTCCAGGTAAAGCCTAAACTGGGTAAATCCCGTACCTAAGTCATGTGACTGAGTCAAAAGTGTTCGGATCTGTCTATCTATATCCTCATGTCCGAGTATCAAAACGCTCGAGGTCTTAATCAACCCTGGTGTATGCTCAATGTATGCTTTATATACTTGTGTTGTGATATCACGTTTTAGATAATTAATTAAAAGTTGCTCATTCGAGGTTAATTCACGGAGAGTATACACTTTATTTCCATTTATTTGTCGAGATATAATAATGGGTGGCGGAGAAGAAGAAGAAAAGTGGGCTCTTTTAGCTGGTGGTTCTGCCATTTAGCCTCCTCTTCATTCAGGTACAGTCCCCAGCGGGCTCGAGACAGCTGTAAACAAACAAACAGGAACGACTGTGATGAGTAATCATAAAAAAAGTCTGACACCTTACCCCCCCCCCCTAGACCATCAGGCTACCTAGCTGCTTCAGTCACTGCCTTACTCTCGTATTGGGAGGGTCAAGGTTCGACTCTCGCCCAGGATGGTTTTAACCTAATGGTTTTTTCCAGTCTCTCTAACCACGCAAATTTGTACACATTTCCTCTAAAAAAAATATAACCTTATTATTCCCTAGGTAGTATGGAAGATTTCTACGAAAGCTGTTTGTGATATTTTTTTAGTTTACTGTAAATACGGAAAGGTTTAAATATTTCTTTTTGTTGCTGGAGATTGCCATCCCTCGCCCCCCTTCCGTTAAAAGAAGGAAGAGAAGAAAAGAAGGTAACAAAAAAGTGTGTTTAAACTCCCCCGGATCCCTTCTGTTAAAAGAGAGTGGAAAATGTCTGTTTAAACTATTCACTCGTGTTAAATTCTCGATATTCCTTTAAAGCATTATTAACCATGACGAAAATGTACTTAAACTATTCACATTTAACCTGAAAACAATTCAATGATTATTGACTTAGGTCTTACGAGGAATAGATTAAACACAATTATCCTAGGAAGTGAGGTTTGAACCTTGTATTGTTAGTTAATGATGTAAACAATTCATTCGTTGATTATTGGCCAGGACCGAGGATTGAACCCAGGACCTCTAGGTTTACCAGGTTTATTATTGAGTGTCAATTGAAGGGATGCTGTTGACCCGGTTCACCGTAAAATGTAACCATCAAGGCCTAATTAAGGTCATATTTCCTTGATTTGTTTAATTTTTTTAGGTCTGATTAGGCCTATTCACGTAATTCATGTTGAATAAGTATTAAACCCCCGGATCCCTTCTGTTAAAAGAGAGTGGAAAATGTCTGTTTAAACTCTTTTCAAAAAAACGACTCAAGTAGGTGTGTTTTTTTATTCCTTTAAAGCATTATTAACCATGACGAAAATGTACTTAAACTATTCACATTTAACCTGAAAACAATTCAATGATTATTGACTTAGGTCTTACGAGGAATAGATTAAACACAATTATCCTAGGAAGTGAGGTTTGAACCTTGTATTGTTAGTTAATGATGTAAACAATTCATTCGTTGATTATTGGCCAGGACCGAGGATTGAACAAGGACCTCTAGGTTTACCAGGTTTATTATTGAGTGTCAATTGAAGGGATGCTGTTGTCCCGTTCACCGTAAAATGTAACCATCAAGGCCTAATTAAGGTCATATTTCCTTGATTTGTTTAATTTTTTTAGGTCTGATTAGGCTATTCGCGTAATTCATGTTGAATAAGTAACTTATATTTAGTTCACTTTTAATAAATAATCTTGCAATCGAGTAATTGATATATTACTCCAATTTAGTTAATTAACCCTAAGAATCATCGCAGTTAATTGTTAATTTTTTAGTCTGATTAGGTCTATCGCATAATTCATGTTGAAGTAAACAATTCTTTTAAACTCATTCAAAGATTATTGACTTAGATTAAGTTCAGTTACCCTAACACACACACACACACACACACACACACATTGTTAGTTAATGATGTAAACAATTCTTTTTAAACTCATTCAATAATTATTGACTTAGATTAAGTTCAGTTATCCTAAACACACACGCACATATTGTTTGTTAATGATGTAAACAATTCTTTTAAACTCATTTAACTTGAAAACAATTCAACGATTATTGCTAGTTAATGATGTAAACAATTCTTTTTAAAAACTCATTAACACACACTCGCACACGCACACGAGCCTGATGTAAACAATTAAGTTCAGTTACCCTAACACACACACACATTGTTAGTTAATGATGTAAACAATTCTTTTTAAACTCATTCAATAATTATTGACTTAGATTAAGTTCAGTTATCCTAAACACACACGCACATATTGTTAGTTAATGATGTAAACAATTCTTTTTTAAACTCATTTAACTTGAAAACAATTCAACGATTATTGTTAGTTAATGATGTAAACAATTCTTTTTTTAAACTCATTAACACACACTCGCACACGCACACGAGCCTGATGTAAACAATTAAGTTCAGTTACCCTAACACACACACACTTACCTTCAAAGTTCAGAATGGCTGTTTTGGTGGCGGTAGAGAGACCTTTGTAGACAAGTAGCAGATCCGCTTTCGAGATATCCTCTATCTGAAGATCGGTGAGCGTCGAAAATCTTCGCGGCAGCCAAACTTGATACTTGGCATCGAGTACAGTAAGTATACGACGACCGAATCGTGTATTTACAGATTTTATTGAAGAAATACGGTACGCGTGACCTATCTCCAACTCTGTCAATTTACGTGGAAGTATCTCATTACATCCCACCTCCGTCAAAAATGCGGCCACAAATTCTGACGCCATGGCTAATATAGCTACCGGTTAATGATAGGGCTGACCACCCTTATTTATAGGCTCCAAGCCACGCCTCTCCCCCTTCCACAAAGTACCCAGATCTAGACCCTCAATGTGATTTTAAGCATGTCACTTGGAAAGAAATTTATGTTCTAATACCTTGACTGTTATGTTAATGTACGGCTCTTTCAAGAGCAGCTGTGCACCGCAGTCACTAGGTCAAGCTCCCCGCGACACACTTTACCGTGTGGGACACCTTATAACCCTACCCATAGGGTCTAAACGCTACGTCACGATGCGAGAGATAACCCCTCCACCCGGGTGTTCCATACCGAAAAAAACTAAGCCCTTTGAGAGAGAGAGGAGAGAGGGGGGGGAGGAGTGGTTACTTCAAAGCCCTTTGAGACAACCCTTGGGAATAAACCCCGCTTTGTGGATATTGAGGGCGTGAGACGACCTAAACCCCGCTTTTTTCGTGGGGGGTAGAGTGGATCCCCCTGGGAATAAACCCCGATTTGCTGGTACTTCAAGACCGTGAGACGACCTAAACCCCGCATTTGCTGGATATTTTCGGGACCGGGGAGACGCCCCTTGGGAAGGAACCCGTTTTTGCGGGGTACTTCGAAAACCGTGGGGACGACCTAAACCCGCATTTGCGTGGGGGGTAGAGGGGGACCCGCCGGGGAAAAGAACCCGATTTGCTGGATACTTCGAAAACCGTGAGACGACCTAAACCCGCATTTGCTGGTTTCTTGAGCCCCTTTGAGACGACCTGAACCCGCATTTGCTGGATACTTCGAGAGCTTTGAAAAACGCCTGAACCCGCATTTCCCGGGGGGGAGAGTGGATCCGCCGGGAATAAACCCCCGCATTTGCTGGAAAACTTCGAGACCGTGAGACACCTAAACCCCGCATTTGCTGGATACTTCAAAGGGGCGTGGGGACGCCCCCTTTTTGGGGGAATGAACCCGCATTTGCGGAGAGAGAGAGAGAGGGGGAGGAAAACCCTTTTCCCCCCGATGCTGGGCTCCCCCCCCCCCCCCCCCCCCTCTCAGCCCCCCCACCCCTTGGGAAGTGAACCCGCATTTGAAAGGGCTTCAACAGCTCAGCATCCCCCCCCGTGACCTCTGCCCCACCCCTTTCCCCCAACCCCCATGAAATGAGTGTCGCCGTATTCTCAAACCCAAAAAAATTGTCTCCCACTCCAACCCCCCACCCGGTGCTCCATCCCCTCCTCTTCCCCCCCCCCCGGCCACCAAAAAGTGTACAACCCTTCCTATTTACCCCAAACCCCCCTCACCCCTTTCCCGTCATCTGGAATCCATTAAAATGGTGATTAATGGGGGTCCTCGTATACCCCAAACTGACTTTTCTGAAAAGGGAAAAATTTTTTATTTAATTTTGAAGGGGGTCTGGCTTTTTTAGGGGGAAGGATCGCATACTAGTGGGGGGGCCCGGGGGTTTAATCCTCGGGCCCCCCCCCAAAAATTTTTTTGA
>JBCFYV010005203.1:0-18232 GCA_039000515.1 Timema cristinae
GAGGCTTTACATTTAATACATTTGATTGTTTCATTTTACATTTACGTTTTATTGGTTCATTTATTGATATATTTTGTCTACAGATCTATTTACTTATTTATGAAGAAATTTATAATTGGTTGGTAATATCCATCTATTATTGAAACCTTTTCACACAAAAAGCACATGTACATTCACTGTAATAACTGAATAAGACGGTGACTGTTGGCGTGAAGTCCTTATTAAAATGTATTAATTATACTGTCTTTGTAATGAATGATTAAAAAGGTGACGGTTTAAATTTCTATGTACCTTGAAGCTCTTAGCACAAACGTCACACTTATACTTTCTTTGTTCTGAATGAACAAGGTGGTGTCTTTTTAAATCACCCTTCATCATTAATTTCTTATCACAAACATAACACTTATACTTTCTTTGTTCTGAATGAATAAGAAGGTGACTGTATAAATTACTCTTCACCTTGAAGATCTTTTCACAAACATTACACTTATACTTTCTTTGTTCTGAATGAAGGTGTTTTTAAGACTCCCTTTTATTTAAAATCCTTATTGCAAACATTACACGTGTACTTTCTATGATGAGTAGGGATCAGATTTTGCTTGGTATTAGTGTGCTTACTAGTAGAATCTTTAAAATCACACACCTTTTCAAACAAATTTACATGTTTCTTCTCTATTATATCTTGACCAGATGTTGTAATATTTTCACCAAGTGCAGAATCATACAGAAAAATATTCTCCTTTTGACCCATTAATTTACCATTTCTTTTGTCTTCTTTGTGAACTAAACATTTCTCAAAATTAGAATATTTACATGGTTGTGAGACATCAGTAACTTGTGATGTTAAATCATGAGTGGAAGGTGTAAATTCAGTCTGTAAAGAAATTGGATATAAAGATTAAACATTAGTCTAAATATTTATCAAATTATAACATATGTATTGAATTTTAAGTCAAAAAAGTTCCAATTTAGTAGCTACCAAATTATTATTATCATACATATTAAGAGGGTAAATCAAAAGATAACTAAAGTAAGAATAAAACAATAATAATAAAACAACTAAAATAATCAATGTAATTAGATCAATCAATGCTCCTTGAAGTAATTTGTGGTATATATCAGGATAAAAGTCTAGAGCAAAGAAATGTCACTCTACAACAGAGCTGTGTGCCATAATAATATTTTTCAGAACATGAACTAGAAAAGAAAAAGTCTGAAGGTGAATTTCAATTTTTTGAGTTTAATGAAAACAATTTATTGCTGCCCAAAATAAAGTCCATCCCTGATGAATATAAAATTTGGAATATATAATAACTCTGAATGATATAAGTTCACATTAAACAACCCTGGAACACAACCCTTAGAATCACTCTTTTGTGTCCAACACTAGTGGAGACCAAACAAGTTTTCACTGCTATTTATCTTGAGACAAGTCTAATTGTTCCGACGAAAGAAAGATAATTTTAAGGGAAAAAATATATATGTTCATGACACATTTTTTATGACACAATTCTTCTTAAAAATAATTTTAAATGAATGAATTTTATTAAAACACAAATGTTAAATATTATACAAAGATAATGTGTTAAATTTATCTTTACATTGTCTTTCTACACATTTATTTAGTGTAGCAGATATTTAAATTAATAGTGTTGAGGATGAGAAGTTTATAATTCAGAAGAACTGTAGTAATATTTGTGAATAATAATAGAATGAAACTAGCCATTTAGGAAAAACCACCTTCAGTAGACCTGCCTGGGATTCTTTGAAATCTGAATTCCAGTCTATTGATAAAATGACGCCTTATACTATTCATTCACCCTTGCAGGTTTAAAGAGTTGTTGTTGTTGTGATGATAGAAAATATGACTGTAATAAATAACACAACTCAAAAGTATTTGAAACTACACGTGTACTAGATTAGTAAGTGGCTGGAAAGGACTAAATAAATTAGTAATAAAGTTAAGTAATAATTCATTAATTGATTGTTTCTTTACCATAAGGTTTTACTAACATATATGATTTACACATATGTACTAATAACTTCAATGTGTTAAGTATGAGGAATTTTGAATTCAGTGAAAGTCTACCCTTATTTGCGTGGAGTGAGGGTGGAAAACTATTTAGGGAAAACCACTCTTAGTTCATCCGACTGGGATTCTAACCTCGATTTTCCTGTCAATGTCAGGCTTATCTTATAGAAGAGTGATGCCTTAAACTATGTGGCCACCAAAGCAGGTAAACAAATATAAATTTATGTATCAGATATTCTTATTTTAAAATACATAATAAATTGATTTATTTAATCAAAATAACTGAAACATTTATGATAAACATACAACAAAATAATACTCAGTATATTAATTTGACTTTCAGTACCAATTATTTGAGTTATTTAATGTACACTTTCTAAACTGACATTATTATATCAGCACATGTATTAAAGCTTAGAAACTAACTTACATTTTGTAGCATTGGACGTTATATGGGAGACGCTACAAACATAAACAAAAGAAGAGACTTACTGCATTCGCCTGTCGACTGGGCCTGCGGGGAACAACGGCTCAAAACCTCCGGACGAACTTTCACTAACCCGGGAGAACAAGACACTAAGAGCGCGTAATGACTGACAAGTTCAGCCGACGCCCAGGGCTGGCTGCACATGCGCAGTAACAAGTTCCCGTCACGAGAAGGTTCACGAAGCTCAGCATTGCTTGCACTATGTTCCATTTAAATCCAGAATGCTTCCCCCCCCCCCTTCTCCTTTCGTCCTCCACTGATTTTTGTATATATTCTGTTCCCTGTGTTGATAACGACACAATTGGGCCTGAGTCATATCAGGGATAGGATAAGCTCCAGCTTTCTACTTCATAAAATGTAAGATCTAAATCAATTTTCGGCGAATTAAACCTTTTTTTTTTAAATGTAAATCTTTTCTAAATTCAATCTTGGCTTAAATTTCAAATAACAAAAAAAATCAATCTGACAGTTATGAACATAGTTTTTTTTGAGATCACCTTATTTGCAAGGTCAGGGCGACTTAGCGCCAGTAGAGTCACGACTAATCGATTATATCGATTATGTACTGTATTGTTTAAATTAATGTTCGCGGGAACTATGTTAGTAGTTGAATTAGTTTATCTTATTGTGATACGCTATGTGCCTTTTCTTGATGGGCAGATATTTAGTATTTGAATTTAACATATCTTATTGTCATACGCTATGTACCATTCCTAATGGACATATATATTATGTTTGAAATTAGATTGTCTTGTTGTCATTGACTAGGTGCTTTTTTAAAGGATTAATATTTAATGATGGAATCCAAATTGTCATGTTGTTTTTATTATGCGCCATTTCTAATGGGCGACATCTTAATGTTAACAGTTAAGTAATCTGATGATTATTTGGGCTCTGTCTCTTTAGCTTTGACTTCAAGTAATAGTTATTTATGAATTTAATCTATTTTCTTTATACTTCGCAACAACAACAATATATATTTGGAGGAACTGTTAAAAATCTAGTTGAGTTATGGTTAATAAATATCGACTAACTTTGACATACTAATTCTTATTATATATTTATCCCATCATTCCCAAGGTTATTCATCAAACGTTATGGTTTAATATGAACTTTACGGAGGCTGAAGTCTCCTGCCGTCTGGTTGAGATAGAGGGTCACATTTATAACTCCTCAGCATTCGCTCTGGGTTAAACCCCCCCCCCCCCCCTTTTCTTGTAGTGTTTATATTTTCGATGTGTTTTGTTGGCATCTGCCCCTTTTGGATGCTACAATTTGAGCTACCACAACAACCAGCCCCCAAATATTAATTCCTCACTGTGAAAGGGGAAAAACACATTTCACAAATGATAATTTTTTCTGTCAAGCCAGGAATGGAATCCGACATCATTAGCTAAGTAAACAGATTGGATAACGACTGAGCTAAGGTTTTGGACTGGTTAAGTAAAGTCTGTTCATGATAGGTTTTTACCTGGATGACAGTTCTAAAATCATAGGTTTAGTTTTTGGGTGGCCAACACTGTTATTTTATAAATGTCAAGTTTTTTAATCTCATATTTTATTTAAAATAAGGTCAAATTAAGTTTTCTCACACTATTTAATTTCTTTTAATAATTTTTTTTTTTCCCCAATCCAAAACCATATACTAAATATAATTTGAAGTACATATTCTTTGTTTTGTAACGTTATAGATAACATGTAATATAGTGCAAAATGATCGTCTAAATGGTCAATCGAAATTCCTACCACTAGATAGCTCTAACTTTTACATAAATAAACCTGTAAATGAAACCATTAATATTACCAAAACCATTTAAGAAAAATGATAATGTTCCTTCTGATTACATCAAAAAAATTACATCTGTCCTCAAATCTGTTTCCAATCAAAACTATTTCCATTAACAACAAATTTTACTCTCAAAATGATGGTTTAGCAAAGGGTTCTCCTATTTCATGTTTTATGTCTGAAATTTTCTTACAACACAATGATGACGAAATAATAAACCAACTCAAAAATCTCATCAACATAAAATTTTACTTTAGATATGTAGATGATATCCTCATAATTTATGAACACAATCCTAATTCACCTTCAACTGATTTGATTCCCAATCTCAATAATATCCATTCTCAACTTAAATTCACCATAGAGCATGAAATCAATAATAGTATCAACTACCTTGTTACTAATATCACCAAAAACAAGAACAACAATTATGAATATAAGATCTACAGAAAACCCTCGCATACTGATGCATTCGGCCTGAATGATTCTAATCACCTTACAATCCATAAAAGAGCTGCTTACAACACTCTTATATATAGATGCTTCATATACCTCTAAACAAAAAAAACTATTCAAAAATGAACTCAATGTTATCAAACAACTTGCTGTTTCCAATGGTTACTCCCATTCATTAGTTTACCAAATTCTTCAAAAACACAAATCACAACTTACCAGCAAATCCAGCCTCAACATTTTAAATAAAAATTCAGAAATCAAGACCAAATGGATCAAGTTCAACTACACAGGAAAATAATTTATTAGAATCACCAACATTTTCAAAAATACAAATTAAAGCTAGCCTTCAAGAGTACCCGTCATTTGGCCAAATTACTTTTAGGCCAAATGACTTTTGTCGAACTTAACTAAATAAAATTTTGTATTCGAAATACATTTTAGGCCAAATGACTTTAAATAAATGTTCTATGTCTAAGTTTTGTTCGGAAACATTCGCTATGATGTATTGTGATGTTAATAGAGGGCAGCATGTGTCCTATTTAGTTAAATAGTATATACTATCGTTTCTAAATACATGAGTCTTCTTTGGTGTAACTATTTACCAAGGTCTAAAGCAGTGATTATCAAAGTGTGCTGAGCAACCTCCGAGTATGAGCGCGATAGTCGCTAAAGGGGGGCGCAAGGTGTAAAATTTATTTATATAAAGCTATTTTAATTTGAATGATTTTTAAGTTTTACTAGGCTAATTTCCTAACAAAATGTAACAATATGCATAGGTATACCTAATTACAATAAACCAACAAAATGTTTGTATTCAAATCATACAACACTGGAGGGGTTGTGGGGTGTAGAGGGTTCGTGGCGCAACTTCCTCACTTTAGTTATGACAGATCCAAAGTTGTCATAATATTACCTTTAACTAAATTCAACTGTTTTACTTTAATTAATATCTTACTTAGTAATGTTTTACTCATTGACATGTAACCTTGAAATATGATTTTTTATCTTATTATTGTCTAATTATAATATGTTTTTTGTATTTAACTTACCATATATCTTGTTCGTATTCTACCTGATTTCATAACTTAATAAGAATTTCAAGGTTAGGGTTTCTTGATAATGGTTTAACATTATTATATTCAGTAAATTCTCTTTTAAATAATGTAATATATATTTATTCAGACTGTTTATATACATCCACTTAACTATGATAATCCCAGTTGTCTTTTGCTAATTAAAATTTCTATCTTCATTTTTTATTTCAATTATATATATTCATTTAGAATTAATCCTTTGGATTGTTTTTTGGGTGTTCCTTGGATAATTAATTAGTATATATAAACATTTGCCGTAATTTGTCTATTTTTTGCACCGTTCCACATAAGCTAAGTAAGCTGCGCCCACTCCGCAGCAACATTGTTGGAAACAAGTGTTGATAGGACAATCGTCAACAAAAACGTGAAAATCAGTTCTAAATATTGGCGACATGTTGACGGTTTCCCGTTAGTGAGCAGTAAACATCAAATAAATGTTGGTAGCATATTGGCAGCATTGTTGAGGTGCATCTACACCGGGGCAACAATTTTGGTAACAAAGTAAACAGCATTTAGTTTGTTTAGAGGCTCCACCTGAGAAGGTTGTCTTCGTTCGCGCTTTGTGAATTTGGTCTTAACCACCTGATAATCTTATTTCATCTTTAGAAAGTTCATAGTTATAACATTTTAGATCCCGCAATAGATCTGGTCCAACATACCTGTGGCGACTCTGGAGAGAAGGGCGAGCCTAAAATTGCCGTCTAGCTGGACGCACACTAAGAATTACAACATTTACCGCATCTGCAAGCAGCAGATCTTCCTCTCTCAGCAGCCTGTACTCAACTATAGTCCTTACCTAACCTTTAAATTGAGTGTTCGTTTGTAAAAATCTGTTCAGTAGTTTTCTCAGAATTTATATTACTGTAAATAGGATTATCAAGTAATATGTAAGGAATTATTCATGTTTGTTCATATTCCAAAATACTCGTTGCCAAGGTGTTCTTTCGAAACACATTGATAACAAGGGTTCTTAAAAAGATGTATGCATTAAAATATAATATATTTGAATTGATACAAATTTAAGATGCACAAAATGACACCTACAGTCGGTTTTTAGACACTGCTAGACACAGCTTAGCTCACTGATAAGACAATGTATGAATTATATGGAAAAACCTAACTGTATAGATATCCTACACACTAAAAATCTCCATCGAAATAAATTAAGCTATTCCAAAAATCTTAGACAACAGAACGACATACACACAGAGTTTCTAACTACAGACCGACAGTTTGTTTTATAAGTAGTATAGAATAGAATATAGACATGGCTAACTAAGGGAGTTCTGACATTGGTGTAGGTATGCGGAACTTGTTTCATTCGTCATTGTTAGTTGAACTTTAGGATAGCTCAATTTTTTTCTTTGCATGTATGTGAGTTAACATTGCTTTAATGCAGTAATTCCTAAACATGTTTGCTCGCAGACCCCTTTAGGCCTTATAAAACATCCATGGATACTCACATACTTGCTCACATAAATATAGGTTGTCTCACCTGTCAAGAAATGTAAAACTTTGAATATACAGAACCATAATTTTACCAGTTGTTCTCTATGAGTGTGAAACGTGGTCTCTTTTCTTACATGCCAAAAATTAATTTAGGGTGTTCGAAAACACGGTGCTTAGGAAGATATTTGACCCAAAAATAAATTAAGATAGTAAGGAGTGGAGGAGGCTACATAATGATGAGCTGCAAACCCTGTACACATCACCAGACATTGATAGGGTAATAAAATCTTGCAGGTTATGGTGGGCAAGTCATGCAGCATGAACGGGAGTATTTAGAACCGCGTTCAAGGTATTGAATGGCAAACCCAATAGGAAAAGACCACTCACTAGGAAGACCCTGAAGCAGATGGAGGATAACATTTGGAGAGACCTGAGAAACATAAGATGTAATGAGATATATTGGATAGAGAGGGATAGGTGGCGTACTTTCCTGAGTGCAGCAATGAGCTTTCGAGTTTTAATGCCATAGAGTAAGTAAATAGAGTATATAGTAAATAGAGTCTGTGTTTAAATAAAGTCTATGTTTTTAGAAATATCTTAACATCATTTACCATCACTTACAGTGCTATCTATAATCAGATGAAAAAACTAACAGTGCTTATTTTACGGAGATACCCGAAGGTTTTAACATTATATTTTATGCCAAATGACTTTTAGGCCAAATGACCTTTAGGCCAACTGAATTTTAGGCCAAATGACTTTTAGGCCAAATGACTTTAGGCCTACTGCCACGTCTCAGCCTTCAACACTAATAATCTCAAAAAATATATCAACAACTCTAACCTAAACAAAACCAAATGATATAAAAAAGTGGCATTTATCAACTTACCTGTGATTGCAACAGTGTTTACACAGGATAATTAGGGTGCCAAACTTCTACTAGATTTTCTGAACACATAAGTGATTTCAAATATGAAAGGAATAAATCAAAATTTTCTTAACACCTTGAGGAGTCAGGACATCTACACAATCCAATGAACAAAAGTATGAAACTAATTTACAACACATGATGTAGGCAGGGATAGTGCTCATATAGCAATTTTTTTTTAGTTGACTGTTAGGTTCATAAATTTGGGATGCTCATATAGCGAGTTTGGCCACGAGGCTCTTAAGGGTGTGTTGAGACATCTTGTTGGAGTGCTCATATAGCGTATTTGGCCTTAAGCTTTTTAAAGTGTTTTTTTGTGAAATAGACACTGTGAGAATGCTCATGTAGTGGGTTTGGCCTTAAGCTCTTATTTTATTGATTCTGTGGATTCATAAGTTTGTTTATATTAGCTAGGAGTGTAAACCTTTTGTAACATGCTTGTAAAAACTGTACAGTCTGCTCTTTTTTTGTGTGTCACCCTTTGCCATTTTGGAGAGAAGTTGCTTTCAATACTGGTGAAATTTTGGGAAACTTTCCCCATTTTTTAAAGCAAAGGGGGCTGTAAAGTGGTCAGGGTTTTAGGCCCTTAGCTCTCAACCATTTCATGTATAAAATTATATTAGTTCACCTTTGTTTATATATTAATACACTCAAGATACTGAGAGTACTAAACTGATAAATACATTTTTAATTTCCCATTTGTCTAGGCCTAATTTAATTCACTTTATTATTATCAAATGGTTAATCATAAGAAAGCGTGGGGTTTTATGGTAATTATAAGTTATGGAAATCATAACCAAAGTTGTAAGCAATATATGTTTTAAATTTCTATTCTTTAACTTCATTTTCAGGTCTTTAAACTATTAATCTAATAGTTTTTCATTATTTAAAGTCTTTGTTGAAATTATATGGTCATCCAAATTTATTACTTTTACTTTTTATTTTAAGCATCGTGCAATGTATCAATAGCTGAACCCGGAAGCTGGGAGACGCACCTGTGGCTTGCACGTGTGGTCTTTCAGGGAAGTGGGAGGTTTTAGCGCGGACTCATGGTCAATCAGCACATTCGATTTAGCGTCTGTGTTTGACCCTATGTGGAAGGAAGCATAAGACGCGACACAGGCCGGTTAGCACGCAAACAAATAAGACCTGTATTCAAAAAGTATTTTTCGTAACGTGTAGAGATAGAGTTTCTAGATGGGTGAAAAGAGATGTAGACCAGGTGGCTAAATAACCACTACCTTATATAATTATCCGTATTCATGCCATAAAGAATTTGTTTCTCTGCATTAAATAACCCGTGGTACAAAATGTATAATTTATTCATTTAAAATAAAACTTCAAATTTTACTCTAAATATTATCTCTTTAATCGGCTGTGTCCATCTACCCCCACCATTATCTATATAACCCCGAGATACTCTACTGGAAACTACTGACTGCCATGGATGACAACTTTTGAAGAAGATGAAGCTAGGATGGGTGACTAGGTAGAGTAGAGAAACTAATTTATATAATATAGTGCAGGGTTTACAAAACTTATTTCATTAGTAGTCATTATAGCATTAATATAAAAGGTCTTATATATCCCGAATGATTTTTTTTCTTTCTTCGGGACATTTAGTTTTGTTTAAAGATAAGTACTGGTGAAAACTTGTTTGGTCTCAAAAACTGCAGGGTTGTTTGATGTTAAACAAATAATTAGGAAATGATATGTATTCAATGTTTGTATGTTTATCAGCGACTTGGATTTTAACATAGTACTTAAAGATAATTAAAAAACTTCAAATTCATTTTTAGGCTATGTAGTATCACCATCTCATATAGATGTTCTGGAACATAATATTGCATCTTTAGAGTCAATGGTACAACTCAACTCCGTCAGTAGGTAAAATGTCTGTCTAATGAGTTTAGGGTTCCGGGTTTGGGCGAAAAATGTAAAATGGGTGAAATGTGGATTTACCCCTTTACATTTATAAATTAACGACTGGGACTGGATGTTGTACCTGTCCTAATATTAAGTTGGATTGTAAGGCATATGAAGCTACAATAGGCCTACTTAGCCCAAAGAGGAAAATATATGGCTTGAATGAAAATGTAATCAGACCACAACCTGGAAACATTGATAGATGTAAAGTAAAGATATTTTTTACAGTTATAATGGTTTAGTATTTATTACTAATATCATATTTGTTGGTTAGTATTTTTTTTAAGTGAGCAAATATTGTAATCTAAAATTTTAGTCAATTTTAAGCACCCTTGGAAAACACGTTTCTTAGATTTCTAAGCAAATATAAATAAATCTGAATACTAGTAATTATAAAATATTCGGATTCACTTTGATGTAATTAATCAAACAAAAAATTGTAAGCTTCCCTTTTATATTATTCTTTTTAGCATCGTGTCTTAATAGCCGTTTGGGATATATGCTTACATATTAATTATATGGTAATGGATTAGCAATTGGGAAGGTGGTGAATTTAAAGGAAGTGGATGCGCGTTTGCATGGTGATAGTGAAAAGCAATTTAGGAAAAACCAATCCCAGTTAACCCGAACAAGATTTAAACCTCGATCTCCCCATCCTTGGTCGTCTAGCTCAACACAAAACTGGCATGTTAGCCAACTAAGCCACTGAGGCGGGTTTGCTATGTACTAATTAAGCTAACTAGTTTTAGATGAGGAATGTTGATTTTGGAGGAATTATACCCAGTTTCTTTCCAGGAATGGAAAATAGTTTAAGGAAAACCACACTCGATACATCTTATTAGTATTCGAAAAACATCATCTTCGTTGTCAGCACCTCGATTTGTTGTGAGAGCGACTCCTTATACCAAGACTACCAAAGAAAGTGAGCATTAAGAGGTTTTAAATCCGTTTTTAAGCCATTTTTACATCTAGATCAGTTCTGGAGAAAAGCAATGATAACGGAGGAATAAACACAACTAGAATTTAACCACAATAAAAACTATTTACTTCACCTACCTTAATTTCTTCTTTGATGAGTGGAAAGCTGATGGTTGAGGATGGTTGAAGTTCATTATTTTGTTTATTCTCATTGATACAATCTTTTGAACCTTCTTCTTTGATGGGTAGTAAATTGATAGTGGTTAGATCATTATTTTGTAGTTTCTTGTTAATACATTCTTTTGAGTCTTCAGGTGGGTTGGCATCAATCTATATAATAAAATATTATGTTAATAGCTAGGAATTCTATGAACAGTAGACCTCACTCCATGTTATTATCATTACTACAGACTTACTAGTAGTTCTGTGAGCAGTAGACCTCTCTCCATGTTATTATCGTTACTACAGACTTACTAGTAGTTCTGTGAACAGTAGACCTCTCTCCATGTTATTATTGTTACTACAGACTTGCTAGTTATTCTGTGAACAGTAGACCTCACTCCATGTTATTATCATTACTACAGACTTACTAGTAGTTCTGTGAACAGTAGACCTCACTCCATATTATTGTTACTACAGACTTACTAGTTATTCTGTGAACAGTAGACCTCACTCCATATTATTGTTACTACAGACTTACTAGTTATTCTGTGAACAGTAGACCTCACTCCATGTTATTATCATTACTACAGACTTACTAGTAGTTCTGTGAACAGTAGACCTCTCTCCATGTTATTATCATTACTACAGACTTACTAGTAGTTCTGTGAGCAGTAGACCTCTCTCCATGTTATTATCATTACTACAGACTTACTATAGTTTCTGTGAACAGTAGACCTCACTCCATATTATTGTTACTACAGACTTACTAGTTATTCTGTGAACAGTAGACCTCACTCCATATTTATTGTTACTACAGACTTACTAGTTATTCTGTGAACAGTAGAACCTCTCCATGTTATTATCATTACTACAGACTTACTAGTAGTTCTGTGAACAGTAGACCTCTCTCCATGTTATTATCATTACTACAGACTTACTAGTAGTTCTGTGAACAGTAGACCTCTCTCCATGTTATTATCATTACTACAGACTTACTAGTAGTTCTGTGAACAGTAGACCTCACTCCATATTATTGTTACTACAGACTTACTAGTTATTCTGTGAACAGTAGACCTCACTCCATATTATTGTTTACTACAGACTTACTAGTTATTCTGTGAACAGTAGACCTCACTCCATGTTATTATCGTTACTACTACAGTCTTCAAAGTAGTCTCTGTGAACAGTAGACCTCTCTCCATTTATTATTGTTACTACAGACTTACTAGTTATTCTGTGAACAGTAGACCTCACTCCATGTTATTATCATTACTACAGACTTACTAGTAGTTCTGTGAACAGTAGACCTCACTCCATGTTATTATGTTACTAAGACTTACTAGTATTCTGTGAACAGTAGACCTCACTCCATGTTATTATCATTACTACAGACTTACTAGTAGTTCTGTGAACAGTAGACCTCACTCCATGTTATTATTGTTACTACAGTCTTACTAGTATTCTGTGAACAGTAGACCTCTCTCCATGTTATTATGTTACTACAGACTTACTAGTTAGTTCTTGTAACAGTAGACCTCTCTCCATGTTATTATGTTACTACAGACTTACTAGTATTCTGTGAACAGTAGACCTCACTCCATGTTATTATTGTTACTAAGTCTTACTAGTAGTTCTGTGAACAGTAGACCTCCTCCATGTTATTATCGTTACTACAGACTTACTAGTTAGTTCTGTGAACAGTAGACCTCACTCCATGTTATTATTCTTACTATAGTCTTACTAGTAGTTCTGTGAACAGTAGACCTCCTCCATGTTATTATCATTACTACAGACTTACTAGTATTCTGTGAACAGTAGACCTCACTCCATGTTATTATGTTACTACAGTCTTACTAGTAGTTCTGTGAACAGTAGACCTCACTCCATGTTATTATAGTTACTAAAGACTTACTAGTATTCTGTGAACAGTAGACCTCTCTCCATGTTATTATCGTTACTACAGACTTACTAGTATTCTGTGAACAGCTGAACAGTAGACCTCACTCCATGTTATTATTTTACATTACAGTATCTTACAGTAGTTTACCTCTGCTGAACAGTATAGATCCGTACACAACTTATATGTTATACAACTTACATTTTCTGTAACAGTAGACCTCACTCCTATTTATATATGTTACTACAGTACTTACTAGTAGTTCTGTGAACAGTAGACCTCACTCCATGTTATTATTGTTACTACAGTCTTACTAGTAGTTCTGTGAAAGTACTCCCTGTTATTTACAACTTACTATCTGAACAGTAGACCTCCTCCATTATGTTACTAACTTACTAGTTCTGTGACAGAACTCTCCATATTTTTTCAGCTTAATTCTGTGAAGAGACCTACTCAGTTATCTTACTCAGCTTACTATATTCTTGAACAGTAGACCCCCCATGTTATTATACTAGTACTATATCTTACAGTAACCTCCTCCATGTTATTTATAAGCTACTAGTATTCTTGAACAGTGACCCACCATGTTATTTTTTACTAAGTACTAATCTGTGAACAGTAGACTCCCCTTTATTATGTATAGTATCTTAACAGTAACCTCTCTGTATTATTTCTACACTTAGTATTCTTGAAGTAGACCACTGTTATTATACTACTACTAGTATCTTGACATAGACCTCCTTTATTACTTATAATACTATATCGTGACATACCTCCTCCAGTTATTACAAGTCAGTTTGTTAGCTTGATTTAAGCTTAAGTATTCTACGTACCCATTATTGTTAGCTTGTTTGAAACCCTGTTTATTAAGTAATTTGGAAGTCTCATGTATATTACAGTTAGTATTGTAAAGAGACATAATTGTACAGCTATATTCATAGACCTCACTCCATGTTATTATCTACTACAGCTTACTAGTAGTTCTTGAACAGTAGACCTCACTCCATGTTATTATCTTACTAGTCTTACTAGTATTCTGTGACAGTAGACCTCCTCCATTTATTATTTACTACAGCTTACTAGTATTCTGTGAACAGTAGACCTCCTCCATGTTATTATTTACTAAGCTTACTAGTAGTTCTGTGAACAGTAACCTCACTCCATGTTATTATGTTACTAAGTCTTACTAGTAGTTCTGTGAACAGTAGACCTCCTCCATGTTATTATCATTACTACAGATCTTACTAGTAGTTCTGTGAACAGTAGACCTCACTCCATGTTATTATATTACTACAGACTTACTAGTATTCTGTGAACAGTAGACCTCACTCCATGTTATTATCATTACTACAGACTTACTAGTAGTTCTGTGAACAGTAGACCTCACTCCATGTTATTATTGTATACTATAGTCTTACTAGTAGTTCTGTGAACAGTAGACCTCCCCATGTTATTATCATTACTACAGTCTTACTAGTAGTTCTGTGAACAGTAGACCTCTCTCCATGTTATTATCATTACTACAGTCTTATAGTAGTTCTATGAACAGTAGACCACACTCCATGTTATTATCATTACTACAGACTTACTAGTAGTTCTATGAACAGTAGACCACACTCCATGTTATTATCATTACTACAGACTTACTAGTTATTCTGTGAACAGTAGACCTCACTCCATGTTATTATATTACTACAGACTTACTAGTTAGTTCTGTGAACAGTAGACCTCTCTCCATGTTATTATCATTACTACAGTCTTACTAGTAGTTCTGTGAACAGTAGACCACACTCCATGTTATTATCATTACTACAGTCTTACTAGTAGTTCTATGAACAGTAGACCACACTCCATGTTATTATCATTACTACAGACTTACTAGTAGTTCTATGAACAGTAGACCACACTCCATGTTATTATCATTACTACAGTCTTACTAGTAGTTCTGTGAACAGTAGACCTCACTCCATATTATTGTAACTACAGACTTACTAGTAGTTTTGTGAACAGTAGACCTCCCTCCATGTTATTCTCGTTACTACAGTCTTACTAGTAGTTCTGTGAACAGTAGACCTCCCTCCATGTTATTATCGTTACTACAGACTTACTAGTAGTTCTGTGAACAGTAGACCTCGCTCCATGTTATTATCATTACTACAGTCTTACTAGTAGTTCTGTGAACAGTAGACCTCTCTCCATGTTATTATCATTACTACAGTTTTATTAGTTATTCTGTGAAAAGGAGACTTCTTTCCCTCCATATTATTATACATTATTATATCTCTCAATGTCTATTTTTTACAATCAAATAAAAGAAAAAGGATAAAAGGGAAAATCTGCTCCTTGAATAAATTTAAGAACATACGGATGAAGTGAAAATATAGAAATTATCACACATTAACCATTTCAACAAAAAATCACGGCGACAACAAAAATTATTTAAGTATATATTTCTTTTGAGAAGTTCTTATAGTAAAATGCCTGTTAGGTAGAATTAGGTAGAAATTTCATTTGTATAAAATAAGCTGTATGGTTTAAAAATATAAATTTAACTTTTGATTCAAAGATACAAAAAGCATTTTCTGGGAAAGTTTTTTATAGCAATATCTAGTAACAAAACAATGAAAAAAACTGCCCACATGAATTGGAAATAAATAAATGTGGGTATCCACACCATGTGACAACTGCCTAACGCAAGTGGCTGGGGTCACAAAATACAACTAATCTGGATCCTTCATTTGACTATATGTATTGTATTAGATTGAATATACTGAGAGGGGTTTTCCCTAAAAATATTCTTAAAAGATGTACTTGTGTTATGTGTGCAGTATAACATTTCTCACTGAAAAAAACTGTAAGATTCCTATAAAAGTGTATTTTCGTAGAATATCCTAACAGTAATGGCCGGCCAGCAGGAATTATCACACTCGCTTGAGTCTAATACTATACCTATGGTAAAAATAGAGAGAGCGAGGAGGGATTTCTACACTTCAGTGTAATTGTGATGGAAATTCAGTAGGTCAGTGTTAGTTGTTGGAAGGATCTATGTTGTATTTCTGAAATATTTTTAAAGAGTACCCGTGCATCAAGACAGGCACTCAGAGGATCTAATAAAAATATGTTTGATACGTTAGGTTTATACCTCGTGGTATATTCGAGGTTTTTTTATATCTCAAAAAATGTGTGTGTATTTCACTTTCAAAATTTTAGGGTCGTATTATGTGTGATACTGTAATCCTATATTCAAGCTAATAAAGTATATAGAAACTTTCCCAACCTGTTCAATTATATAGAAAACACACAAGTGCATGCACTTGACATTTACAAATACTTACATGGATTTCCTCTTTGCCTGAAAAACTTGGCTCCAACTTGATTTGATGATCATTATCAATCTAACGAACAATAGATATTTATTTTAAACTGTTGAAGAAAACTTTTCTTCAAGAAATATTCTGGCTTCGACAATTATGAAGCTCCACCAATCAAAATATTGGAGCTAAAATCACAGTGGAGATGAATTTGGGGGTTCTGTTTCTTTAACAGTTTACGTCCCCAATTATATGAGAATACCTTCCATCAAAATTTTAGCTTCCCATCTCATTAGTAGGCTATTATTGAAATATTTAATGCAGGCATAACAAACTTAAAGTTCTTGTAACATAATGTTCACTTAACTTTCAGGTAATATTCAATTCATGAAAAAGAAAAATTAATGTGTGATCAGGATTAACATGACTTAACATAACTCAAGCAAAACACAGAAATTGGATTTTAACACTTTGAAAAAAAAACTAAAATTAAGAAAAGGCATTTAGCAATGATTAGGCTCTAAGTACTTGCAATAGAAGCTTATTGAATACTGGATATACATAATAGGGTTTACAAAGATTACAATGTTTTAGAGTTCGCAAGGGATTAAAAAACCATAAGGAAGAAATCATACATTAAATAAACAAACAAATGAAGTAATAAAAAGCCCTGTTGATGTGGCTCAAAAAATGATTGGCTGGATACAACATCTAGTAAGTACCCTTTCTATTGACTTTCAAGTAACGTGAAAGTTCTTCCTTGAACAACTCTTAAGTAAAGTGAACATTAAGTTAAATGATTCATGATGGCTTCCCTTTAAAAGCATATGGATAACTGGTTAAGTTATGTTATCATTAAGTGAATGTTTTCATGATTTGTGATCCCAGCATTAGTCAAAGCTTAAAGTTACCTCCATTTTCAAATTCCTTTTTGATCGAGACCAATATTAGAGTTCCATTCCAGCTCTGTACTTGTCGTTAGTGGAGAGTTATTAACATTCTCATCCATCTTCAAAAGAGAAAAGTTAATTTGCCATCAGTGGCCTACAAAGGAAACAACAAATTAAAAGAGAAAATTGTGTAAAAATCTTTTTACCAGTTAATCTCATAATAAAATAGGCAACAAAATATTTCTTTAAATTAGATAAAAATATCTATTTCATATTTTGTCATTTTTTTTTCAAAGTATGTACACTTTCTTAACCGACTAAATAGATCAATACATGCCTTATAAACTAACTTAAATCCATAACAGAAACAACATCCAGCCCCCAGCCATTATTAATTCATCAATGTAAAAGTGTAAACCCAGTTTCACCAATGATAAATTGTTTGGCCATACAAAGAATCAAACTCAACACATTAAACTCAGTCGGCAGACCGCTACTATCTGGTTAAGGTATTTGGCATTGATATGTAGGGATGGGATAATAAATTCATAATCATCATCAACTGTATACAGCCTGTGGTCAGGTTAGTTTAGTAAATAATTCCATTATCCTCTATCCTTCAATTATTCTTACTCCTTTTCCATTTCTCTTCTCTCAGTTGATCATTTCCTTTATCTGCTTCCCCCTTCCTTTTGTGCCTCTCTTGCGTCTATTTACTACTTACTTCGCTTCTTTCACATTCATTGGCCTCTTCTCTTTTTTCATCCTCATTACATACCCATACCATCTCAGTCGTGCTTTCTCTACTATCCCATGTACTCCAATATCACCAATACATACCCATACCATCTCAGCCTTGCTTCTTCTACTATCTCATGACTCAAACATCCTCATTA
>JBCFYV010005204.1:0-16535 GCA_039000515.1 Timema cristinae
CAAAACAATCTATCTGCAGTGGCCCTGTCTCCATCCCTAGTTCCTAATTGTACATTTTATTATTTTCACCACTAGTAACAACACAACTTAGTTTAGGCTATAAGGTAGGGGGTGAGTAAAAATATGATTTTTTCTATTTATTACTTTTCTAAATACTAGGATGGGCCGATGCTGATAACCGATACGATTGATCAAACCAATATTGGCACAATCGGCCAAGGATAATCAGTTATTTTATCATGCAGATAGCTTATGCTGATAATTCAAAATCTATAAATATATTTTAAATTCTCAGGTCATGACAACATAATTCATATTCAAAACAAAAATATTTAAATATAGTTTCTTGCATGTAAACACAAATTCTATAATTCTGTGTTAGATATGTATATTTATAATAAACAACAAAACCCATATTCTAAACAAAATAAACCATTCAATCTTATTTACCTTAACTCTTTCGCTGCGGCGCTTGCATTTATGCACAATACACTATGTGTCAATATACGCATAGTTCGCAATAGTGCAAGCTCAAACTTCCCCTCACTGCGGGAATTGATACAAGCTGTCATCCCCAACTGCGTCTTTGGGTGTAGCGGGTTGCACCATTCAAAGTGCATTTTCTTGGTGACGTTGGTGGTTAGGCACCGGTCCCTGGGTGGGCTTTGCCTGAGCGGTGGGTGTATACCATCTCGTGGAACAGCGATGATGAGAGACCAGCCGATGGTGAGAGTTGAGGGGAATAAGGAGGGAGTCGCGGTGGGAGGTAGGAAGTAGTCCCGGCAACGTGAGTCGCGGTGAATTATTTTTTTTCCGAATTGAGCTGATTTCTTGAAAATTAAGTTAATTTTTATTAGGTTTTGGTTGTGCATAGTAAATCGTAATATGTGTAGCCTGGAAATCCAACCAGTGTGTTTGGCTTGCTCTACTAGCTGAAGCACAGTTCCATCTGTTTGACAAGGGTCACAAGTTCTGACGACTAAAAGGCTTGAAGATTTGTGATGAACTAAATAATGTTAACAGAGTTTCCAGCCGCGGATCAGTTTCTATTAAAACAATTATCTTCCACTACTGGCCTGCTAAGGCCTGTTGTAAGCTTCAAATACCTATATAAATAAACTTAAACTAGAACAGCAAAACATCCAATCCCTGATCGTTAATCATCAATGTTCACCAATGATAAATAATTTGGCCATGCTGGAGATCGAACCAAGGACCCTTAACTCAGTAGTCATACATTTACCCAGACTGAGCTAAGGTCTCGGATTGCTGTAAACTTCCACGCTTGAATTCAATTTTAGTCCAATCATTAAAGGTTTAGAATTACCATTACCACATACACTTTTTCTCACAAAAAATTATAGCAATTGAATCAAATTATTTTTTAATACAGATCATTAAATTAAATACAGTAAAATTATTTAAATATGTCATCACTATTACGTGGTTCCCACTTTTCACATATATTAATAGACCCTACACACATTGGCCTCTAATGTTTTTCATTACAAACAAGTGTTTGTGAATTATTTACTTAAACTAGACTGTTGTTGTGTGTATTTTTTATTAGAGATGGGCCACTCGAATCTTCGAATCCTGACAATATGAGATTCGAGGATTCGGTGTTTTACTGGATTTGATATTGAAATCTTTCACCTCATAAACAAAGTATAATATGTTGAATTCAAAAATTACTTAGTTGGGCCTACTTGAAAAGGACAACTTAATCCGTAATATTTATTTTGTCGGACGAAAGAGATAAACATAAATACTTTTTTTTGTTTTTTAAAAAAAAAAAAATTGTTAGGTGGGGAAAATCTTACGTGGCTAGTACCCTAACCTCCCAACCGTATGTAAACTTGGACTCGACCGTTTCATCACATGCTCACTTCTAAAACTTTACCTCACTAACAATCTTGTAAATACTTTTAATAAACACATCAAAACTCTTCAAAAACTGAAAATCAAAATTAGAATTACAAATAAACAAATTACGGCTTTTTTTTTAACAGAAATAAGAACACATTACGATGATAACAAAGTCAGCCGCCATTACACACGATATAAAGTCAGCCCCTGACGTAATATTAATGTTTACATCGCCCAAGGGAGGGTTAAAAAAAGACACTGTTAATTCTTACTACCCAACTGGTTTTAATTATCTACAACTATGTAAAGAACCCCAATTTATTGCATATATCCTAAGTTAGACATTTTGTTGGGTTTCATGAAAAATAAATACTGTCAACAGTCAGACACGATAAAACTGTTTTTCATCCCTACCAGGCGTACGTATCGTATATCGATTGTTTGTTTAAAATCGATTTCAGGTAATCTGATCACTTAGTAAGCGCTTTCGAGTTTTAAGAATCAAATAACGACTTGCTAATCCATTATTTATTTTTTAAATTGATTTTAACTTAGTTCTTATTATTTCTTTTAAATATGTAATTGAAGTAATTGTGGAAATATTCAAACGTAGTTCCTACCTTATAAAATGGAATGAAGAATTGTAGTTGAAAATATGTTCGTGTTTTAAATAGAAAAGTATTCTCAGAAATCGATATATCGCAAGAATTGAATATATTTGTTTTCTACGCAAAAATAGATAATGGATATAAAAGAAAATAATAATAATAACATACATAGCATTATTGAGTTCACTATTTCCAATCAATGTTTAAATTGTTAAGCACGTTGTTTAGTCTTAATTAAAAATATGTTTGTATTTTATTTTTGCTATCTTAATACAATAAAATATCCTTCATTGATGATTAAAATTGATCAAAGGATAACTATGCCTAATCTGTTTTATTTCACATGTTTTCTAGAAACTTAAACCCATTCTAACAAAACTTTTAAAATTAACTAAAAGACACTCAAATTTTTGATTGATTTGATTTTCAAACAATAATATGAGTCAGATTGTTTAATTTGGCTGGATTTAACCTGTATTTTGGAGGGAGGGTTGGGGTTGATTATAATTGAAAGCATGATTGAAATAAACCTTAATATCACAGTTTAGGCCTATATTGTTAATGATCTTTTGTAAATCATTAAAATTTATAACGATTTGCTAGGATTCGGATTCGATATTCGAGATTCAAAAATAAAATGTGGATTTCGGATTCGCCCAACTCTAATTTTTATATTTGAGATTGTATTTGGAAAAAATTCAAGAAAGTTTGGTAGAACATAAAAAGGAATGAATACAATATGCTTTTACAATTAATTCCTTTTGTATTGTGTTTTTTGTTTTATATTTGTACCCACCTTTCCTCTGCTCCACCAATAAGTACAATTACCTATAGAGTGAAAGGTTATTGATAGATCACCCACTCTCACTTCACAATTCCAACATATTTTATGTCTATATACTTGTCATTAACACTAAGCAGAGATTTTAACACCTACCTAGAATATATTAATGTTTTCCCTGATTTTGGCCATACATAGTATGGCTTTACCTCCATTTTATAACAGTTTTTATAATATATCATTTTAGATAATGTAAAAGATCTCAAAATAATTATTATGAACTATTCTTCTTCTCCTCGTTCAATCATGGTTTATCAAGTGTAAAACTTTAACATTTTTAACTACCCAGTGTTTCTCGAGATAACTGTTAGATACACATGTGGACATACTCACCTTAATATAATATCTACCAAGAAACTTTCTAACAAGCAGTAAAGACAGCATATTTATATAACTCTGTTTCATATATACATTAACACAAGCAGAAACAACCTACTTTCATTTAGTAAAGTCTGTCACTTTTTGATATACATCAATAATAAAATAGTTCCAATTTTGCCTCAAGAAATTTCAACCTCAAATAATGTGAATCTTTACGTTTTAATTGTTAAATATCCCAAAAGCATGTCTGTAGTCTTTGGGTGGTGTTTGAATTTGACTGAAGCCCATGAATAAAGAATAGTTTGGGTTGATAGTTTTGGAAACTAGCATAAAGATTTTTTTCAAAATGTATATCTAATGAGGCTTTACATGCAGTTTAACAAAGCTAAATTAATGTTACACCAGCGTCCAGACTAGCGAGTTGAATGTTTGTTAAAAAAGAAATGTAACTAACATATTTAATAATTAACCACGATTCATTTTATAATAGACCGAGGAACATAAATAAAATTAATTAATTCTTTAAAGTTAGACAGTATAATCAAAAACAATATCAATGGTGGTAATAATTTCTCTTGTAAAGTTGGAACTATCTCTGGGAAGAAAGAGTAGACAAGAATAGACTAGCCACCCTAGGTAGATTTTGTGTGTCTCAGTCCGCTTCAGGCGAAGAGTCTATATTGACGACTGGTGATTTGCTGGCTCAAGGCAAGGGAAGGGGATTTTATAATTTCTCGGTATCTATTGAGGGGTGTGTTTCCATAGAGTTTTCCATTCTCCTTCCACGCAAATGGTAGTGATAGATTACCTATAAATCTTTTTCCTCATCTCTACCATATAACTTAGTTACAAATAATCACTTTATTATATATATATTATCATATATAAAATATATACACACACAATGCAACACACATATAACACACACACACCAGTAAATAGATATGCACACTGGTAATAAGAGTCCACCGGTGTTAAGAAAATGTAAAGTTATTGCGAGTCTTCCTGCACACTTTATGGCTCATCTAAAACAATAGAAACTTTTTTTTTTCACGACTTTTGGCCCAATCAAAATAATTAGATGCCAACACTTGTGACATTCGAGTTGTTTTGTGATTAGAACCACTAACTCTTGAAATTTAAGCTAGGTAAACCATTTTCATTGTATTCCCAGCCTTAAAGTACATATGATGTGCCACAACCATGTTTGATTCACTAAAGATTTACATATATTATATAGAATTGCCACACATCCTGTATGATGGTGGTTCAAGTCCTAAGTTAAATATTGTTTAAAAATAGAAATTTGGAGCTATGGTCACAAAGCTTTGAAAAATTGATATTGACTTTGATTCAACCAAAAAGAGAAAAAAAATTGCCACAGGTACTTAGGTGTTACAAATCCCAAAAAGTGCCCAAAATATGTTAGTAAAATTTAGTAATAATTCTTGAGATGGTAACGTAAAGGTTCAAATTGATCAGAATTAAGCCCCCCCTTCCCCCCACACCCCCGCCATAACAGCTGTTGACATACCTACTTATGTAGCCCAGTGGTTCCCAACCTTTTGTTGCCCATCTCACCCTTTCGGAGGTTGACTAACACCTATCGCCCCCTTTTCATTATTCATTGTATGCCTAATTTTACAGTTTGAAATCAAGTGAAACAATAAAGCAGTTTATTATTATAAACAATTTTTTACTACCTTATATAAAAACAAACCAAAGCAGTTTTAACCGGTAAACTCTTGAAGTAGAAATAGAAAAAAAATTTTACAATTTTTACAGGATTTTTTAAATAACAAAAGTGGAAATAATTAGACTAAGATCATTGATGTACATTTAAAAAACAGAGTACATGTTTTCATTTTTAAATTGAAATCTAGGAAAAATTAAGAAAGTTGACAGTTAAAATATGAAAAAATAAATGAAAGTATTGAAAAATATATTGTTTTTAAGTTTACCTTTTCAATGGCTGCCTTGTGCTGTGATTTCAGTTAAAGCTTGAATAATCCGGCTTTATGTTCGGCAAGTATCAGTGCGCAAGTACTCCCTTGAGGCAAATGTCCAACTTATTTCTTTGTTTTGTGAGGAGCTGGACAACAGAACTAAATCCCTTTTCACCTAAATATTGTTTGAACCGAGAACCGAGATGAAAGTGTTTCAGTTTTTCCCACAGTTTTGGATAAGTGTCCATAATTCTTCACCCACTAATCTCTTAACCGCTCCTGCTTGAAAATGATTTTCGCCTCACAGTCATACTTCAGATCTTAGAAACTCTGTCTGCAAAATTATCAAGCTTATCCACACTTCACATGAGAAATTTGGTGGAAATCTAGAATCAATCAGAATTTGTAACATGGACAAAATCTTAATCTTAATTCCATGTCAGTTTTTAACTGGTCAAATGTGATCATAAAAATTGAGGATTTTGTCTATCTGGTAGTTCATAGTCCCGTTTGCTGACACTGAACCTTTTTAAAGGGTCAGAAACTGAATCAGCTCTACGGCCGATATATTTTTACCTTGTGAAATATCAAACTTAAGATTGGCGATGAATGATGAAATAATACCATTGTGCCTTGATAAGGTTCATCGATGATTCCTTGAAGCCTTATATTGACCTTTCGATCTTTTATCAAAAATAACTGTAAGGTAAATTCGAAGTTTCCAACCTTGCGTTGCTATCAAATTCTCACTTAAAACAGGATCAGACTGTGCGAAAACTTCGTAACCGTGTCAAATAATTCGAAGGAAACGGTGGGCAAACAGTTTCCTTGAAAGCCACCATCACGCCGAATGTAGAGAGCAAGCGTCGAATTCCCATCAATTTCATCGCAGAGTTGTCGGAACAGACGTCAGAGAGGAATTAGCCTTAATCTTGTTGAACACCAGTATGACCAGTTTTATAGGGTATCATGCGAGACACCACCATACTCAATTTTCGCAAGCTAAGTGTTACTGATGAAGACACAGTGAATAAGTGATGACCTCTGCACTTGTTCTTAAGGTGGGCTAGAAACCCAGCCATGACGAACTGACATGGCAGGAGCACCGGTGTTTATCGCAATCGCTCACTGAAGTTTGTTTAGGGTGAATATTCTTTTTTCCTCAAAAAAACTGTACCACTTTAAATATCGACGATCCCTTTCGTATCATTGGATCAAACAGCATTTCCTCGATAATTTCCTTTTGTTTCATGATAAACCTCACATTTATCTAATAATAAAATTGCTTTTATTATCAAGTCACAGTTGATTCATGGCAATCTGCAAAGCAAATTAACTTTTTTTTCACAAATTAGGTGACTTTAGAATCAACGACTGTGGCCATTTCATCAATTCGCCTGGGAAACTGTATAGTTGCTCAAAGTACAATTGACTTATCTTATTACTGATAGGCCCTCGCCTAGTCAGATTTTCAACGAATTTTTTTTGGTACCGGTAAAACAAAGTTTCGCCAATTGTGTGAGGTTACCACATTTAGCGAGTCAAAAATTTTAAGAAGCAAGAAGATCTTTTCAAGATGGTTGCTCGTTTTTTAAATACTTCACGTCACGATTATGAGCCGTTTAAACACTTTAGCTTTAAGGTGTTTGAAAATAACAAAGTTTCTATACTCACTTTGATCACTGAGTACTCTATATAAATGATCTTTCATTCGCGAAGGCTATCATGGCCTTCAATTACTAGTAGAATGTTTTATCCGCACAAAAGACAATGTGGAAACGGCACATTTGGCGGTGACTTGATAAAACATGAATTTAAATACTCAGCTGAGTATTGAGACGACACTTTCTTCTTTTTTGAATCCATTGTGTCTGAACTTCTACACTCAAAACAAACGCAAAAACAGAAAAGACACGCACAAAAACTGATGGTGATGACACACAAAGGCTAGTGACTGACGAAGACGAGTATGATAGGTCAATGGCAAGTGTGTTGCGATGCAGGAGGGGATGGGGTTGATTCACCAGTCGGAGGGTGGCCCGCGCTGAGCAACAACAGAAGGCACTAGTGGAAAGGGGTAGTTGCAGATGAACTCGCCGGCTGAGAATAGCCAGTGAACGGTCGTGCACCCCAGCAACCTCTTCTGTACAGTAATATTTTAATTTTTCCTTCCCCCTTTGACACTTATTGCCCCCCACTTATTTTATTGTCCCCCCGATAACCCAAATCCCCCCACGGGGGGGGCGATCCCCCCCAGGTTTGGGAACCACTGTTGTAGCCAAAAAATTGCACCCTTGGATGTAAAAAAAACCAAAGGGTTTTAAAATTTTTTTAGTGAATACGGGGGGGCCCCCATAAAAAAAAATGGCTTTTTGCTTAAGAAATTAATTTTTTAATTTTTTAAAATTCTTTCATTCCCTTTTAAAAAAAAGTACTTCCATTAATTGATGCATTGTCCGGTTTTTTTTCCCCCCTGTTTGAAGCACCTCGGGAAAAAAATTTTCAACTTTGATATCGTCCCGTCCCCCCTTTGCGAAGCTGTTTTTACACCCTTTCACATAAAAAAAACGTTCCCCTTTAATTTTTTTTCATCTCGGGAACAAAAAGGGGAAAGTTCACAAAAGGTTGGCAATCGGGGGTGGGGAAAAGAGGGGCCCACCCTAGAGCGGTTCACAGGACAAGGATATGTGGTGGGAGGTGTTTTGTCATGGGTGAAGGAAAAAAAACCCCCATCCCTGATCGTCTATTTCGGGGTGTTGTCATGGGAAAGGGGAACCAGTAAAAACTGATCTTTTCAGAGTTCCGGGTTTGTCAGGGGTAAAGGGGAAAACCAGTCCCCCTGATCGTCAGAGTTCGGGCACTTCTTTGCACACCTCCCTCAAAAACCTTTACCTTACAAAAAAAAAAGTGTTTTAACATTGCCCAGGGGGGAAAATTTTCCCGGTGCACAGTTCCACAAAAACTTTTAAAAAAAAAAAACAATGATATTGTTTTAAACGTTCGACCTCACTTGTCTTGCTTTTTTTGGTCGGGGGGAATTGGGGGGTTTCAACGGGCTAGCCCTTGTTGGGTTTCGAGGTCATTTCCTAACCAAAAAATTCTCATCACCTGAATTTGACCTAGTCAAAAAAGTTGGGTCACTTTCAATCTGTTTTTTTTAATCCGGTTAAAAATTCGAAAAAACTTTTTTTTTACTGTGTGACAGGCGGGAACTTAGCGCAACACATTCTTTTTCAAATCCTCATCAAAACCCCGCTGACACAAAGTCCAACCATTCCCTTTTTTCTGAAAGTTCGTCGATCAGGGAAATGCGATCCCGTAGTTTTTTTTTCAAGTTTTCGTCTTTTGAGATGTTAAAGGGGACACTAGAATGAGCATGTTTTTAAAAAACACTCATCTTGCCATTTTTAAAAAAGTGCCCAAACAGGAATTTTGTAAGCTTCCGTTGCCTGTATTTTCAAGCAGGAAGGGAAAAAAAATTTCAAACACACTCTTTGTTTCCTTTAAATCTTTTCCATAGCGGTTTTGCAGGGCCCCAAAAAGAGAACATTGAGTAAAAAAAACTACAATAAAACGAACCTTTTTACGCAGAGGGGGCCCTTGGGGCAATATTTTGGGGGGGGGTCTTTTTTGGGGCCCACCTGGGGAAAACTCTAACCACATAGGGAAAAAACCCCACCCTTTCAATTTTTTGTTTTTTTGGGTCCCGTCGTAATATTAATTATAAAATTTTTTATAAAATGCTTATAATCACAACAATAGATGGTACTCCTTTTTCCCCTTTAACTTTACAGGTGGGTTTCATGAACAGTTTAAGAACTTACAATTTAGACATATAACTTATATCATAGGGGTCAAAACTAATCTAGTGGGTTTTTTTTAAAAAAAAAAAAAAAGACCCTTTATATTTAAAAAAAATTTTAGCTGTTTTGATTTTATTTAAAAATTATTTAAAATTCTGAATAATTTTGCTTTGATATGAGATTTGATTCAAAATTCAAAAAAAATTCCGTCAAAACAGGGGTTTTTTGACAAAAATTTAAAATAATTCTTAAAGTCCAAAGCAATATTTTCTGAGAGTTAAAAAAAGTTCTGAAAATAGTAAAATAAAAAATGGTTCTGATAGCAGAAAAACATTGCATTTGGGGGAAAAAAATGATAAAAAAAAAATTTACATAAAATTTTATGTTTTAAAAAAAATATTATGTAATTTTTAAAACGTAGGGCTAGATTTATTTTTAAAAATGCATTTCTAGTTGAAAAACACAAATTTTTTTGTCAAATAAATTGAAAAAAATTTTTCAGATTTTTTAATTTTGACTTATAGTTTAAAATTTTTTTAAGGTGAAAGAAAGATTAAATACGCAAAACAAAAAAAGGAAAAAATAAATTTTAAAAAATTAATTTCAATTCGATTTAAAAAAAAATTTGATTTTAAAATTTTTAATTTTTTTTTAAAAAAAAAAGGAAAAACAAAAAAATTAAAAAAATATTTAATTAATTTTAAAATTTATTTTGTTTTAGTAAAAATTTTGTTTTTTTTAAAGAACATAAATTTTTGATTATATTTTACAAAAAATAGGAATTCAGGAATTTTTTTTGATATAAACATTAGTTTTTTGGGCATTTTTTGTTTTTTCTTACAGCAAGATTTATTATATTTTCTTACTCAGAAAAAAATTTAAGCCACACATAATAAATTTTTTTTTTCAAAAAAAACCAATTTATAATTTAGTTTAATATTTTTTAAAAAAAAATACTAAATTTATAAAAATTTATAAAAACCTATTTCTTCGTTGGTAAAAAATTTTTCATTACGGGAAAAAACAAGAAATCTAAAAAAAGTAATTTTTTCTAAAAAAACTTTTCGAACAAATTTTAAAAACCGTATAAAAACCCCCTTGTATTAAACATTGGGATTTCTTGGGGGACCTCCCATTGTTTAATGTTAACTACAGTTCCAATAACAAAAAAATTTAGGGTGAAAATTTTTTTGCCCAAAAACCTTTAAAAAAAAATAGAAAGGAATGTTCTTTTTTTTAGTTATTGTACACTACTACACTATCTATAATAAAGCAAAAACTAGCTAAAAAAAGGACCACCTATCGCTCTGGACTTTTAAAAATAGAGGGGCGATCAGATCGAATCGTGGGGATTTGGATAATAGGGAGCTGTCAATGAAATTGGACTTTTAGAAAAAATAGGAAGCGAATCAGATGAATCTGGCACTTTTTAGCGTGTAGGGGCTGATCAGTTTGAAAAGTGGGCATTTTAGGTTAAAGAGGGTTTAGATCGAATCGGGACTTTTAGCGTTGGGCCAAACAGACGAAAATGGGGACTTTTAGGGATAATTGGAAAACTGTCAGATCGAATCTGGGCACTTTTTTGTAGGGAGAAAACGTTTAATTGAATCTGGCCTTTTAGGAGTAGGGGGGACCGGGAAAGAAAAATCGTGGCACTTTTTTTGCCAAAAAGGAGCGATCGGATCGGGGAAACGTGGACTTTTTTGGAGTAGGAGTGTTTTAGATGAATTTTGGGGCATTTTTGGGAGTAGGAGGAGAATAGTGAATCGTGCACTTTTTGGCTTTAAAAGGGGACGGGAATTGAAACGTGGCACTTTTAGGATAAAGGGGGAGCGGATCAGATCAATCCCTGGCTTTTTTTAGGTGTTAGGAGGGAGGCCCAATCAGATCGAAAAAGGGAACTTTTTGTGTATAGGAGGAGCCCCGGGTAGATTAATCGTGGGAAATTTTAGTGTAGTAGGAAGCCGGGTCAGACGAAAATTCGGCTTTTAAGGGCTAGTAGGGGGAAAAGCGAATCGGGGGGGGGGGGGAACGAAACGTGGACTTTTAGGCTAGTAGGAACGATCAAGACGAATCGTGGCACTTTTTGGCTGTAGGGGGAGCCAAAACAGACGATGTGGGGCTTTTGGTGTAGGAAGGGGAAGCGAAATCAGATCGAACGTGGCACTTTTAGGCAGGGAGGGGCCGTCAGATCGAAAGTGGCCTTTTTTGGCTTTAAAGGGGGGGGCGATCGAAGGGACTTTTTGCTTAAAGGGGGGGGATTTAGATTGGAAAACGTGGCACTTTTAGCGATAGTAGGGGGAGCCGATCAGATCGAATCGTTGGCACTTTAGTTTCTAGTAGGAGGAAACCGAATCAGATCGAATCGTGGGCAACTTTTAGTGCTAGTAGGAAGGAAACCGAATCAGATCGAAATCGTGGCACTTTTTTGTGCTAGTAGGAGGAAACCGAAAATCAGATGAATTGTGGCACTTTTAGTGGGTAGTAGGAGGACCGAATTTAGATTGAAATGGGCATTTTTAGCGATAGTAGGGGAGGGCCCAATCAGAAACGAATCGTGGGGGACTTTTAGCGATAGTAGGAGGAGCCGAATCAGATCTGGCTGGCACTTAAAGGGTTTAAAAAGCTTTAGAGAAGGACAGAGAAAATTTTTCTACCATCTTTTTTGGGGGTTGGTTAAAAGGGGGGGGGGGGGGTTAGCCTTGCCAAGGTCAATTATTTTATGAGGGATCAGCATGTATTTTTTTGGAGCCAGACAGAAGTAGTGTTATAAGGGGTGTTTTATACTTAGATAAAATTTAAGGGGTTTTAATAATCCTAAGTAACTTCCAACCCAGATAATATTTTGCAGTTTCATAACCTAGAGCATATTATAGAAAACAGTATGTTTTTATAGTATTTCTTGTACTCTGCAAATAACTAAAATATTAAACAAATTTTCACAAAAATTAACCAAGAAAAAAAAATTTTCATCAAAAAAGTAAAAACAATCAACAATTTGATTTGTATCATATGATATTAATTCAAAATTTGGTTATTGGGTTTTGATAAATTCCTCCAACCCCTATTTATTTTGTCCATTCTTACTACCTCATCTGGTTATACACTATGTACTAATAACTTCTAGTGTAGTTAGGAATGACTTAATATTGGAATTTAGATGAGGTTGTACCCACATTTGCATGGATAGAGTGGGGAAAATCACCTTAGTACACCTGGTCAGGATCGAACCAATGATCTCCCTGTCATTGGCAGTATATATCTATTGCGAGAGTGTATGTCTTTAGACCATTGCGTCCACCAAACTTTTACAAGTCTTACCTTATTAGTTTAAGAAATCCACATATTTTTAATCTAAAATTATTTAAAGCGCAATTTTTAAAAATTTCCTGTTTCTCGTCCTGGAATCCTGATATTTTGACATTTGAGGCCGTACTTGTCCATCCCTAATTCTCAATGTTATGTTATTGTTGGTTATAAAAAGATTTGATTAAAATTTTAAAAAGAAAAATAGAAAGAAAATGTTTGAAAACATTGATATACTTATTTCCAAAGAACTGAAGTAATTAATGAGCAACTTGAGCTTGTCATTTTACAAAATAAAAAAATTTCAATTCACGATCAAATAAAAAAAAGAACGCATTTCCTGTTTCAACTGAAAGAAACTGTGCATGAGTATGGCCATGTCTCTGTTGTATCACCAACTTGTACTTTCAGTGTGCCACGAGGACTGTGATAAAAAATAATATATTTTCTAAGATTTGCTGGTAAAAGGACCACAACAACAAATCAAGGGGGAAAAAAAAAATCTAAAATTGCTCTTTGGGACATTAAAAATTTCAAAAATTTTTGTTTGGGAAAGATCACTCCAAAATAGCTTCCTTCAAATAATAATTCTATGTTAGGATCATTTTAAAAATATCTTCTTAGAGATATAAGTATGTTAAAAAATGGAAGGGGGAAATCTTACTTCATATAGTTTTCAGAGGACTTATAATATTTAAAAAGTTGGCCGGACGAGGACCATCCAAATGTTTTTTTAGGGGTATCTGATTTTCAAACACTTGTTGGGGAAAGAGACTCCACAGTGGACAAGCTCTTTAAAAAATAAAAATACAGAGAAACCCCCCTTTTTTTTAATTTTTTTATATAACAGGGAGATAAGTATGGAATTTTATTCTATAGTTTGAGTGACCTTTTGAAATTATGTTTACCAGGGAAATACCAGGAAAAAATGCTTCAATTTGGGCGCTTGTTAGGCACATTTAAAACATTTACAGAAAAATTACACTACTTGACATGTTTAGCACTAACAGGCCTGCCAAAAATGTATTTTATAGTTAATCAAATGGTGGCTTGAATGTAAGGTTGCCTTCTCAGGGCATTTTTGTGTGGGATAGTTCAGTGATTGTGTGACACAAACAGCAAACGATTGTCTAGGGTTAATGTTGTCTCCGATACCACAACCAACCCCTATTAGGTGCATAACTCACCAGCACGACACAATATCTCGACAACCAAACAATGCTCCCCTCCCAGCTCTAGGTTCCTGGAGCTTCAACAAATTTCACACACCCTATAGTATCAACTGAAGCTGTGTATGAGTCACAGAACTGTAAAGTCTGATTAGCAAAGAAGGAACAGGAACCTCTCGTCATTTTAACTCCCAAATTCCAGTCTACTGAGAAAGACAAAGAATAAATCTTGTCAGCCCTCCTGACTTTTGTGTCTCGATACTTAGGTGTTTGTACTATACCTCAGATCACACCCACCTACTTCCCTCTCTCTTGAGGCTACAAACGGCAACTCCACTGGCCCCATTACCACATTCTCAATCAGTGTAGTCCAATACCTGCCACCCGCAAGTACTCACGCTTCATCAAAACACTTCACAAATAAGGGAAGTTGCTTTGCCAAGGACAAATATCAACAAACCGTCGTAACTTAAGATTGCCCCATGATAGTACCTCCAGCAATGCAAACACCCCATTGATGATCTACACTCTACTACTCCAACAATCTTCAAAGAAGAGTCAAAACTCTATGTACAACACGATAAAAACCAAACTTTCATAAGCTGGAAGAAAACTAGTCCATAAAACTTGACTTGGACAAAGATTTACACCAGTATTAACAGACCCCCTAGGTCTATCACGAAGTAGAGGGGAAACCCCATACTCCTTTCTAGTGTACCTCAAGCAGGGACACCCAGGAGGGTTTGTAGCCTCTCGGACAATATCCACAGGCATACATATAGAAAAAGGAGGAAAAGGGACGAATATACAGACAAATTTCCCTCTCTAGCTCTATAATCGAACCTCACCCTTCGACTAAGAGATTAGACATCTTTACCTCTCTATCGTATGATCCCTTCTCTTTCCTGACCAAGTCAGGGAAGCTCATAGAGCTTACCGCATCTAGTCTTGACCAGAAAACTATCTTCACACTAATAACACACCACACACAAACGATTATCGGTTGGGGATTATTTTTTAAATGTGTATAAAAAAAAGAGGGCTCCTAAGTCTCCTGACCTACAGAAACCAATTGAAGTAAAACACTCAGACCACTAACAAGTATTACTCATTTCTCAACCTTCCCGGCAGCTCTCTATTCTCTAAGGTTAGCACCATGTATGGTGGCTTCCATGGACACCCCTAGTATTTAGAGTAAAGCCAATGATGACAAAACCTCCATTCAGGCATCTCCAAACTCAAAAGAAGTCTTTCAATCAAAGTTTAAAGCTAGTCAAGTCTCATATATAAAACTTCTAGGGGCATTTTATTCTTAATTTCATACATTTGCTTCAGGAAGAAACCCCTTCAAATAACTTCTTAGGGGTAATCCAAATTTTAAAAAAACTGCCAGAGTTTGAGTGACCGGTCATTCAAAATTTTACTTGTTAACTTGAACAAAAAATCGAAAAATAATTAAACTGTCTTTTGTGGGTAGAACTTTATATATTAATTTAGGCTGAAAATGTGTTTAATTCATGTTTGCAATGTGTAACACTTTGAAAACTATATATAATACCTAACAGTATTTCAGCTGTGTGAAAACAATATATTTTTTCTAACACAAAACTTTTTTTTTTAAATATTCTACATCGATTTGACTTCAAAAATATTTTTTAAAATTCAATTTGTCTTGCTTCAAATTAAAAAAAAGTGGATCTCAACACACTCGAAAAAAAATCAACAATTAGGGAAATTTAAAAAAATAACTTAAAAAAAAATTGTCCATGTTTGTAACTAGCCAACAAAAGTAATGTTAGTTTTATATTTTACAGTTTGCTGCTACTAAAGGGGAAACACCATAAAAACTAATAATAATCCACAATGGAATTACCCCAATTCTTATTATTGCTGTATTGAAGATCGATCCCCAATTTTCTTGAAATGTAATAAGAAAATGGGGGAAAATTGAGTTTGAGCGCCATATAATATACACTACTTCTCAAGACACCGAACAAATTGATAAAAAAAAAAAAAATTACTCTAAAAGAAAAATATATTAAATACAATATTAGGAGAAATAGTCTGAGTTTTTTCCTCTCTATAAATGGTTGGCGCTAAAAAGTTAGCATTCATAAAGGAGAGATTGACTGCCTTTTTAGATATTTTTATAAAGTGTAAAGGGTGACCTGGGTGGTTTAGGGGTAAGGTTATTTAGACTTCTGTGGCTTTGGCGGCCGGGGGTTCAAATCCCGGTCCCGCACAGATTTATCTGATTACCAAACCCTTCCTTCACCTCTGACAATACTGTATTTAAATCACATTGGTGAATATGGGGAATTGGGCCCGGCCTCCACCGTGGTTTCGGATTCCACGTTAAACTGTAGGTCCTTCATTTCATTTTCAACAAATCCACCCTACCCTTACACATTAAGCGTAAGTGTGTAAACCTGAACGGGTAGTAAGACGGGTGAATGATGATAATAATATTAAAAAAATGTAAATGCCTTGTATCTCACTTGTACAGTAAAATATTAAATTATGGACTAGGATCGGATTTTTTTTAATTAAAAAAGCTTTGGTCTTTAACCTATTCCACTAAAACCCGTATTTACCTATTAACATTCTGCTACAAACCTTTTTTTATTATATTAGTAAACCCAAACAAATTGCCAACTGAAAAAAAAATTAAT